>LUCH01001232.1:106409-119278 GCA_013368495.1 Paragonimus heterotremus | reverse complement strand
ATGGCATTGATAATTAAACTACCCGGGTTACTCCAACGACCTGGTCAAAAATATCAATGGCTGTATACACCTCTCGTGAAGAGGTTTATTGTAAAAGTTTACTGTAGATACTTCAGAAGCGGATTGATGCTGATATAGCAGAACTTATGAACGTTGATTGGTCCCTCTGATTCCGAATACGACAAACTTACGACGAGTCTGTGTAAGAATCATGAGACTTACTTTTTCCAACATTCTAGAGAAATGGAGAGTACATTTTTATTAGGTTATAGCCAGATGATGATTCGTGGTTGCACTAGCAGTCGACAAGGTGTTCGTAAAACTATGTGTGAAAAAGATACCTCACGGATTTACAGCTTGTCCTTACAACTTAACAGAGGGAATGGACACTACGTGGAATGATTCAACTATCCTGGGTTAGCTCATTCAGCTATGAATGATGGAGATTTTGTTGTTAGTTATGAAGTTTACGACGATCTTCCTTAGGCATCTGGAATGGCTCAAGTTGTTGAAACGTAATAAAGCTCCAGATGCAGACCTCCTTCTCTGAGCTCTTTGCAAAGATGGTAGTGAGAGGTTGTATGAACTAGCCACAATGCTCCGTTCCGTATGGAAGTCTGAAGGAGTTCCTCATAGTTGGTATTCATCATCAGTCATTTCCATGCGAGAACATCATGTGACCACCACACCATCACCGCACTGTTCATCGTGGCTGTTGGTGATTGAGGTAAATCACCGGACAGTCAGGCGTTGACGTGGACATGGGCTGTGAACGTGGTTGGTAGCCACCGCCTACCTCGTTGGAGTATTCGCAACTATCCGCTGATATGATACGGTGTGGCAGTCAGTGGCGAACTTTTATCTGCAAACTCGTTGACTTTTCCATAAAGCCTGTTTACTCTCTCCTTTTTCTTCGTTGTACATTTGTACTTATTTATTATCGTACTACTTTGTGAATCATTGTCAGGACCACCGGCAGTCCGAGCCATAGTACTCACGAGTACGGCTTAAATCAGAACATGAGGTGGTGGTGTTGATACAGTGACACTTACGTCAGTTGGACGGATCGGCGCTTACGTCAGCGAATGACGGAATAACTCACTGAATGGTTGCTTGAGTCCACTGCTCGAGCGAACAATCAAACGAGCAGGTGAGAGCAAAACAGGGAGACATAAATTGCGAAGCACAGCTCTGAGGACAAGTCACCACGTCGACCCGGTCGTTCCGTCCATCGTTTTGCTACGGAACCCCAATCTGAAACTTCGGACCGTCTATGAAGTCGTCTTGATCTGACAGAGTCACACAGTATTACGTGCGTAATGGTTAATAACTCACACTGTTTGCTTCCCGTGGCCTTTTGACCTGGAACGCATCCTGGTCACCTGTTGATGTCGTATACCTTTGTGATCTTCTTTGTTTTGAGTATATGACGGACAATACAAATCAAACTGTACACTTCTTGGAACGTGTGTTCTTGTTTTTTGATTGCAATGGTTGACGGGGCTATAGTTCTCTAAAGTGACTGTCATTCATTGTGTTTTCTTTCCTGGGCAAATCACTTCCTTTGTACGATCTATATTTACCCTCTGAGAACCAGTATGACACTCAGAAGCATCAGAAAACTGTAACGACAGCACATGTACACAAATATACACTAGTAAACAAATGTAAATTAGTGTAGAATAGTTGGAACGGCTCACTGGAAAGGTTAGGTCGGTAGATAGATTTGTTTAGACCTCAACATGTAAAACCAAGGTAGTGTCTGGAGTTTAAGGTGAGCGATGTCTTTCAATACTTATTGATCTCAGTTTGAGATGCACAGTTGTGTGCTGAAAGATCGCTGATGTGTGGATCTAAAGTGTTTTCCGGTGTGACTAACTTTCTAGAAAGCACTTGAAAGCGTTAAACGGGATACGATGCGCGAAAGGTTCAGTTCATTACCACTCTAACAGTTGAAGACGAAAATTCTTGTATGATTTCAAACTAAGCCACAAGTCACACCAGCAAATGAGTGAGTACAGCAGTATACAACAATAACTTATAAAAGATAACGATTGATTGTATTCACTTCAAATCGTGTCACTAACCACCTCTATGTATTAAGACCGTCTAGATTAAATGTTTGCTCGTCACTGCTTATCGCACTGTCATAACAAGTCGTCCTGTAGCCGCGAAACGGTGTCCATTTAAAACTACGTCGTGTGATTAGGGAAAATTTCCTTTCACATCTTGATCATTGACAATGTTTAACGTTACTTGAATGGTTCTTGTTCAGGTGTCTGGTTCAAGCGTGTTGTCTGCTGCCGAAGAACTTGTTATTGTTTTAGGCGCTAGCTGATATGCTCTCCGTTTGTCCCTTTCAGATGAGCTTAATTCTAGTGCTCCTTCACGACTGTTCTCTCTTCCATGAAACTACGAACGGCACATTCTGGGTCCCGAAGCTACTTACTGAGCTCCAGTAACCCTGACTTACTTTGTTTGAAAGCCAAATTCTGATTTAAAAAAATTTGATTCGGCGTTGAACCTGTTGCCATGACAGAAATAGAAGTACTCTCAGTCGACTTGCTATGTCCACTTGATATCATGAAGGCTGTTTATCCCCCCGAACTATCGACCTAACATGCTATTCCGTGTAGTTTCTGAGCTGATAGTTGCGCGTTTTTTTTGGCACGCTGTCTTGTTTCCCGTTTGCGTTGGGTCTTTGGCCAGATTTGATGTGGTTACAAGGATTTACAGTTTTGTCGTTGTTGTTGTTGTTGTTGTTGATAATCAGATATATTCTGAGGGTCTATTTTTTTGATGAAAACATGAGTGTACTGGGTTCGAAGGAAATAAAAATATAGGTAAACACTGGATGACATGTTTTTCTTTTGCGGTGTGTGCGTACACCCCTGCGCATAAGCCGAGCGGTAAAACAGTAGAATGCACGCTCATCATAACCCCTTCTGTCCATCGATGACAGGACCTTGGTTGTGTGGCAGTTAAGCATCAGTGTGAACCACTGATGTATTGCTGTCTGTGATTATGATTATCGGTTTAGTTATAGCAATTACCGGTGATCTACGCATAATCCTACGGTATTTTGTTATGACCTATCGTTTATCTGGCCAGCTTACTCATCTTTTGTCGTGGGTCGTTCTCATAGTGTTCATGTACTTTTGACCTGTCGTACAGTATTGGTTTGATGGACAGTTTTCGAAACCGCAAAGGAAGCGATTAGCTACAATCGTGGAACAGATTCTTACGATATTTTCATTGAGTGAAATTGACAGTTATCATGCATTGATTTTTGGGCCTCATAACGTTTGTTAGGGACGTTTTAACCCATTAGCATAAGTAGGGTCATTTTAAGTCTATTTCAGTCAATTTTTGTTGCATAATTTACAGGTTACTGCTTCAAAACATATTCGTATATCTCCCAGGGTGCACTACTGCGCACATTTAACTATGAAGTTGGTCATCGTGATCTCGAGAGGTCAACATTAGGCTGTTTGAAACACTGAGTCCCTCGGTCTAGCTCACCAAAAACGAAAGAAACATGTGACTAGATGTCAACATTTCATCCGCTCATCAGTCGCTAGCGTGAAATATTAGATTTTTTTTATAACATGCGGGTAGCATCTAGGAGCCCCACCTCAACCACTGTAACACATGGGAACAGGTCAAGTCGTTAACCTGATCAAGCCGTTTGGCGTTTCATTGGCTAATCGAAACCCACGATTGCGCGCTTTTTTTGCCACATCGCTTACCAACACTCGTCGTCCTTACATAAACGTTTAACTTAGCAGTTTATCTGCTTTGAAACTTACTTAGCTGTTTTTATACCTCACTTCCAGTCCTCATGGTCAGCAGCTCCTGAACACACTCACGTGCTCAATCCAGATGATCGGAGTCTCACCGGAATTACCGGTCGTGCGCGCGACCAGACTCTGCAGTTGCTCATGAATGCTATACGAGCTCACTTTCCAGACAAAGACGATATTGAGGTTACGCAGTTATGCTCCGCGGCCGAATTCGAACTGTTCAGAGAATCGAAAGTGAGTCTTCCACGTTTTGGGTAATCTCGTAGACATTTGTCCCCCGCTGTGTCTTTTATTGGGCCTGTATTTCGCTGGCTAATGTTTTGTGTGCTAAGTGTTGGAATTTTCTACTCACCCATCCAAGACGAGAAAGCACTCGTTTCTTGTGTGCCCTCTACACTTCGTGCTGCATCTATTTCTCTTAGGTCAAATTCTGACTTGGAATCATAACTCGGCAAAGTTTATAATGGAGTAGTTAACCCCACTTTCCAACTCGCGAACAAAATGGTCTCATACCTCACTTGACCAACCGTGTCACAGGTGTATTGATCACTGTCTCACCTTCCGAACGGTATCTGGCGTATTCAAAGTAGCCATGGTTTAAACCTACCTTAACCCATTACGGGTGACGTCGTTGTCATAGTTTTCTTGACTTCCTTTTTGAGAATATGTGCATGCTTACCAATCATCCTTAATTCAATCCGGCCATTTATTTTCTCTCAATCCAGTTTGAAAGGTCCCCTCATGCCTGTCGTGTTTACGTTAGGAATGTTGAAAGTCCGCTAGTTAGTCTCGAACATACCCGTGCTCTGTTTGTTTGGGGAGTATCGATTGTCTTTTCTCGGTGTCTTGTCATAATTCTGTGTATTATCTGTTCATTTTCAATGTGGTCATCACTCTGATCACCTTTTTCCTTATTTCAGGTGGCTGCGATGTACCGGACTCGAATGGCTCGACTCATTACTCTTGTTCGACGGCCAAACACTACGCCAGAAATTGCATGGGATGCAGTGTTAAACAAAGTGAAGAGAAGTTCCTCATCAAGCAGTGCACTTGTGGAAACAGATAAACGGAACGGTAACATTCCTATCCGAACTGATCACCTCAACGAGCCAAAGGTTAAGTATTGGCTTTCAAACGGTCCTTATGATTTGTATCTAATTTCTGAAGTTACTATCTTCTATCCTCCATGACACACCTAATAGCTGTAGTTTTGCTGTTTCTTTTTCATTGCGGCGTTTCGAGTTGGTGCCTATCTTTACTCGGTTGAATATTCTGTATAGTGTTGCTATCAGAGACTGTTGGGCCACCGAATGTTGGATCACTCTCCCACGATTTACCATAATAGTTGTTTTGTCCTTTCATCGGTTGTTTAGTGTTCGGTATGTACACGTAGACATTTTTGAGCTTATGTAAGTCTGCCTGACCTGAGCCCTTGTCTACATCATCTACTTCATCGCACAGTTCATTTGACGTGTAGTACGGGAGCGAACAAAATAGAGGCTATGCGATAGGCTGACGAAAGGATAATGTGGTGCCCATCTGGGTCCTTTGTTTAATGTCTGTTGTGCTAGCCAAACCCGATGCAGCAAAATCTAGGGCTTCATTTGATGATCTTCAGATCTACCTTTTTGCCGCACAGTGTTCCGTAGAATCTCTGTTTAACTCGTATGTCATAGTTTCTTTTATTCAAAACTCTGGCATTCAGATTCCCCCATTATTTTCATTTCAGGTATCATCATATCCACCGTCAAACATTTCCGGTACCAAGGTAAAAACAGAAAATCCAAGCTGTGCGCCAATTGGACGAGTCAAACCTTCTCCACAGAATTGTAAAGATCAGTCAGAATTATCTTTTAGCTTACCCACTGTTGCTGTTAAATTGGAACCCATTGATTCAGAACTTACTTACAAATCCTTGTCCTGCGTTTCTGAAATTCCTTCATCACCGACATCTGCTGGCGATGGTCGCAATTCCAAACAGGAACTTGAATGTGATGGCCCCTCAAAGGTAATTTTGTGATTGTCATTCATTTCCAGCTTTGTTGTACCAAATCTTATATAATTGGGAAGTGCATTCTGTTCGCTTGCTCAGAAGTCGACACCACTCGTTATCACACTGGTGCCATAACAATGAGACTAACGACCCAATGCATTGATTGCGGTTTAAGTGCATACGTTCCTCTTGATTTCCAGACGGAAACCGTCAATAGGGATTACTCTTTGGCGCTGCTTTTTGTGAACCAACCTGGTCTGTTGTCAATAAAAACGGTTCTATAAGTGAGCATGAAGGCGTTAAAATGAGATTCCTCATCACTCGGAGAGAATGTGTGATGGAAGTCAGTATTACTTTTCAGCTCACCGCGGGCCCAAAACATTATTCTTCGATCAACTGAACGCATTCGCTGGGATACTGCATAGTCCTAGTACTGTTTGCCAAAATTGCTGTCAGTCAAATTAGCTTCTTCCTCCATTTCTATGACCCATAGGTGTCCGCGCTCATCCTTATCCTTCGCTGTTAACTTATTGTCTGTTAAGTCGGACACTCCCTGCTGTATTTTTATCTGGATAAATTTGCGGTCCGTCTTATTTTAGTTTTTTTCTATCAGCTGCCCACCGTTCTTGGGTTTATCTGGGAGCCTGTACGAGTTGTGTCACTGGTATCAGTTTACTAGTTCTAGTATCGTTTCCAGGTTTGATGAGACCAGATTTTATGACTGAAATGATATTCATTCTCTGTTCGGCTCAAAACACGGACTTTTCTGAAAACCCGCATTTTTCTCAATATCTCACTTTAGAAGGATATGTCGCATGGTGATATGGAAATGCGACATCAACGTCCACGTGAACTGAAGCGATCATCTGACTTGAAGTGCAATGGTAGCTCTTCAAAACGTCTTCATGATTTTCAGATAGAAGACAAAAAAGACGCAACATCCTGCGCACAGAAATTCACGCCTGTTTTGCAATTGCCAGTTGAAAAGCGTTGCTCAAATGCCTCTGAGTCAAGCTGTTCTAGTAGTTTGAAGGTAGGTTGTTCGGTAAGACTTCGTCAGATTAAAGCTATGAACGCTGCTGCACATCTCTTTTCAGATATTAATATTTTCTTGATTATTATCATCAACCGTGGCAATAAATCAGTGTTTGTTTCTACTGCTTTACCTCTGTACAACTGCAAAAAGCGATCGTTGTTAATAATTGAACATAATTCCCACTATTTTTTTGTCGAAACTCAAAAAATAAACATTGAGGTGTCACCATCTTGTGAGCAAGCAGCCAATACATTTTCCCTATAGTTTTCACTGTCGCACGTCATTCAGAATGTCTCTACTTCATTGACAGGATGGTCTCATAACGATAGTGTTCATGTCGCTCAACCTGATTGATCGACATTTTGGTTAACGTTTCTGGCCAAAGGCTAAGATGGCCACAAAGCCCCCCAATCTAACAGCAAACACGGCTTGCAGTCCTCGACTTACCAATGACTACGTTTGTTTCTGTTTGAAAAGTTATCGGTGTACCACTGCGTGTCTTTTACCACTGAATCAGGAACTCGGCAAACAGTACACCTTGCAGTCGATATGAGTTGACTTTCCTAATGCATGGCTTAACCATCTAGATCTACGCATTGTTGACGTTCGAGTGAGCGGACTTTTCATTTTTCTTGAAGTAGTATAAGTCGTCCAAAAATAAGTCACTTTTCGAATGATGATCTCCTTCATCTTGTTGTGATAATGACGCTACTATCACAAAACGGTGAATGGTCACACATCGGGGTCTGACCAATAGATAGAAAACCAACAACATACTAGTCTGTGCTGCAGCGTCTAGCCTTTACTTCGAGTGTAACAGCCTAATTATAGTGGTACGACGTTTAGTTCTCGCTGCAGTTGAAGTATCTTCGAGTATATAACTTCTACATAAGTCTGGGTTACTTTGCAGCTATTGTTGAGTTGTTCCGTTCGTTGCTAATGACAATTTCTATGAAATTCTGTTCGATGAGTATGGCTTTGCCGCTGCAACCGAAATAGCCCTCCGTTGCTGGTTGTGTATTATGTGGACTGTGTCATTCCCGCACAGAAGTGTTTCCAAAATTGTGCATTTTCTCTGACAGGCTGATAAACTTCTACTAACCACGTTCGTCAATTCCGTGATAGTGAGAAATTCGTAGACGGACCACCATTTTACTCAGCACTCTTCATTCGTTATGACACACGGTCCATTTTCTTTTTGCTTTGTATCAACCGCATAACTCAGCGTTGGCTGACACAAATCTATAGGGCACTGTGACGACGATACTCACCGTTTTTCATCCACATGTATGTCTTCACATTTGTAATTAATCGTAGTGTTGTATGACAGGCAGTTTCGTTTTGAGTAGTGTGCTACTCACGAGTAGTATATTACCCACAGTCAGCATTCAGGAACAAAAAGGCAAGCTCCGAACGCCAGGACGACGACGGACAAGAATAGACTATCGGAATAGTGTATACGCAGTATGGCAGAAGTTTCACCAGGGGGAATGACAACGTACTACCACCCGATGCATGTGAATGCATGTTTGACGTGCAAATGCGTGTTGTGGTTTGCTTTTTGACATGATTTATGCAGGAGTTTGTTCAGTAAACGAATTCTCAGGCCAAGCGTCTTTTGCGGTCACAACAGTAGTAAACGTCTGTTTCGACGGAGGTATGATACACACTGTGGTAGTTATAAACACTCAATTCACTTTTACGAAAAGTAATCACTGAAGGACATCGCCCATATGAATACTTTTGTACATTTCTATGGCCCGACCTACGGTCTCTGTGTTCACATACTTGGTTCTACTCGACAAGAATGCTGTACTGTTTGTTCTTAGAAGATCCTAGAGCCAATTCAGTCCCCCAGCAGGATTCAAGGAAAGCAGTAAAGCACATTTTTCAAAAATTGCACCTTGTACGATAAATGTGCCTTTACAACGATACGAAAAGATCAAGAGGTGCACTTTATTTCTGGTCCACGTATGTGATGCAATCCGTGCCAACATTTGCATATGCCTAACGACAGTCCTTCTTTGTAATGAAACCCACGGGCAATTTGAAAAGTTTTCTTCGTATATTTTACGCATGAGAAAGCCTCCATTTTTCTCCTAACTCCAATCCATAGCAAGATCGTTTTGTTTAAAGGTATATGCCACCAGCACGGAATCTCTCATGTGCATTGTCGTTCACAACCTTCATGTCGATTTTGAATGCTGGCTTGATTTAAGCTTTGCCAACACAAATGGTAAATCAGTGAATCTATTTCCTCCATATATCCTGGCAGAATGCGACATAGTCAAGCAATTGACTCTGAACAACTTATTTTTCTGTTCAAAGCATGCGACAGAACGTTTCCTCATGTGGGATTGGCTTATTAACTCGATTGTAATTTGAATTTCACACAAGTCACAGTTGATCGTAACTTTCATTTTTCTATGGACTTTCCAGTAAAGAAGTACTATACTCAGGTTTTGTTCTTGTTAGAAGTCGTCAGTAGCGCATATGCTTGCCATTTTCGGGTATTGAACTCTGACCACGTTCCAATAAAGCAACCTTGTTGACTCGTAAACTACTGACCTCACATTACGCATGACTGAATTATTAGCTTGTGATTACCCGACCTCTCCGAGAGGGAGACACAATAACATTCCTGTAAACTCCAATCGATAAACCCATCACTGGACTTCTTCTCAACTTGTAATCATAGAAATCGTTGCGTTCGCCGACAGATATTTCCATTATTGATGAGTAATGAGGGCTTTTGGTTAATATAAATCGAACATCATTCACGACTGATTGCTGCATTTATTTGCAAAATTTTTTATAATCCTGAACTCGATACGGCTCAAAACGTCTTAATTACATTTTAAACTTAATACATGACTCGTTCAGTTAAACCAGCGTGAAATTGTGTGGCAACTTTTCGCACAACGTTTTTAGCTGAAGTGGGACAAAACTCCGGTCCCAGAGTTTTGACGTATCCCTCATGTCAATTGATTTTTCATCGAACCTTTTAGGTCTAAGCTCCATACATGGCAGATCTTGACGTGCTTCTCATGGATCTCTGTTGTTACTGCTCAAACTAATTGAGTGGATGCATCACATTTGTCATATCTATGCATTTTATAAATTTTCTGCCTTGCAATAAAGACCAAACTGCAGACTCCCGACTTGCCCAAAAGCAATCCGTCCACTTCCACTAATGAGCATGCGTCGTCTCAAAGACTTGTTTATTTTTGGGAACGTCAAAACAATCCTTCGACTGCTCCGTGCAGTAGCTCAAATGAAGAATCTCCACTTCCTGTAACATATGTTTCGCGGACAACTGATCAATCAGACTCCGTCGCGCGAAAACCGAATGCTCGATCTATCGCTCGCATTCCGGCCAGCTTAGAAAGTGTTGATTTCAAGTCATCGGTGAGCCGGTTTAACGATCATACGAAATAGTTGTTTTGTGAATTTCGTACTGGTTTTTCATGTGCGTAAACTCATGTGATCTATAGGTTGTCAGATAGTCTAGCGCTATTGTTGGCCTATCGCACGACCCCTAATGGACTCAACATCGGTTAGTAGTATGCATATTAGTACGTATTCTAATGACTATTCCTCTGATTATCAAGAGATAGAGGTAAACTCATCACTCGTTTTGCCCATAGCAATTCTTGGATGGATTTCTGGAACGGTCATAGCCACCCAGTCCAACACTGATCAACGGGATAACGATTAAGACAACTAGTGCACACCAGTATATATTTTTGTTTTTGTCGGTATGTTTTTCTACAGTGTACACCAGATTTGTTTTACTGAACTAATCATTGATTCCCGTAATCTCTGGGGGGGGGGCAGGCTACGTATGTGTATTTTCACAATTGAGTCTTATCCTCAGACACTATGATTCGAGTCGCCGTGAATACGGACAGTAGCATGTTAAGGCGCAGATTGAAAAGCACGCAAAAATACAGGTAGACAAAGCCTGGTGGTTATAGGGGAAGTCAGCAGTCTTATATATCATTGACCGCAATATTGTGCCATATTTAAACGCATCTGCGGCTCGGTAACTCACTTTCCGACCCGTCGGCTCCTGTAACTCATGTCACCAACCGCTGCATTGCGATTCCATTCGACGGTCAGAGGCCTTGTTGACGGACTTTCCGCTAACATAAGAAGCAAGTTGCGCAGTCCATATAAACTGTGTATTTTCACTATCTGGGTTATGAACTACAGACTTTCTTGTCTCAGATATACTCCAACGGATCCTGGTTTTGGCCACGCAGTCAGCCCACTTGACACGGATGAGTGGTCTCTTATTAACGGAATGGATGTTGCGTTAAGCTTGGGTTATGTCGATTCCATAGCTTGTCGCTATGCAACCTGAGTGCTTATATTTTCGAAAATGATTACATCTTCACGGCAGTAGTGAACACAGCTTTGCTTATGTTGGTGGAGTTGTTAATCACTAAGAGGCCAGCTGTCTAAGCAAACGTTGTCGGCACGCCAGTGGAACATCGCAATCCGTTGCGCACTACCAACGCAATCTTTGGCCGCAGTCCTCAATTGCTCATCAGCGTCGCGCTGCTAACGCCACCGAACTACAAGCTTTCTGGTCAGCTGGCTCGCTGCTGCAGTACAGACACACACACACACATACTAGCACTAACATCACACCCTTGCATGCAACTTAGTTGACATAGGCAACTACTGTAGGCACAATCGCTGGACGACGAGATTGAAACTGAGGGCAAAATCTTCTGTAATTCGTTGAGTTGTCGTGTTTGCGTAACAGGCTGTTACGCCATTAATACTGGGCGAAAAATGTCTGCCTTTTGGCAGAACCGCTTCGAAAACTATATTGCTTATGTAGACAAACTTACGACAACCTTTTCCAATGTCTACAATCCTCGGTGGCGACCAGACGACGTTTCATGTTTGCTGTCTATCGGGTCTGGATTTTTAGATTGTGAATGGCTTTTCTGTTCCATCCGCCACATCCGCTTCATTTCACAGACTGCCAGTTCAATGGATCATTCCGAACGGGCCACTCAAGTAGCCAAACGTGTCGTTGCTTCTTTGTCACGTCCCTTTGCAAAAGGAAAATTCCTGTCAAAAGTGAGTTTTCACAGATGATCGAACGTGTGCACCTTATCCTCTCTTTCGAAAGTCTGTCATTTTATCTTTAGAGGACATGCAAACCTATTTTGATCGTAGCATCGTGAAATTTGCTCTTACTCCAATGGTACATTCACTACGAGTTTCTAGTGGAGTATTGCAATCCGGGCTACTATTGTTGCTTAACAAAGCCGGTCGTGAGAGTAGTTTGTACATGATGTACCATATGCTTACAGCCCGTTGGTCTGGATAGACGCAAACCATGTCAGGTTGCGTTGACGATGGTCTCGTTGACTCGAATTTATTGGTATTCACATGATGATCTGTGTTAGTCTTTTCTAAACAGTCACTTCACTGTGACCATCTTTGTTCTAGGTTGAACTCTCTACACATAATCTCATCAAAGTTGAATGTGGATATGTATTTTTCAACAATTCGAATAGCCCTGAGTTCATTAGAAGTAAAAAGGTGTTTTGGCGAACAGTCTGTTTTCGGTTATTCATCATCAGGCCAATTACATGACATTTTATATCTTTATAGTTGTCAAGCGACCGAAGTCAAAAGCAATTAGTCACATAATTACGTCACGAGATTGTGAATTGGAGGACAATTAGGTGAGAAAATTGACCACCGGGGGGTGTCGAGTCAGTTACAGGAGACCATGGTAACCGTAGGGTCTGTACAAATTTCTTCTGGGTGCACAACTGTGGATTGCGCAATCGAATTCCGATCGCTTCCGCGGCGTTCGCTGACGGTACCATTTCCCATCAATCTGAAATTGTACATTCTGTGTGCACGTTAATATCAGCTGTTTGGGCGTGTCTTCGGGGAAGCCCACATTTAAACCTTCGGAATGAATATACCTACAGAGGTAATCAACGGTTTCCACAAGTGGTACATTCGTGAACAAAGAGCTTACATCAAAGGAAAACACCTTTTT
>LUCH01001232.1:33197-105071 GCA_013368495.1 Paragonimus heterotremus | reverse complement strand
TTATTCATCATCAGGCCAATTACATAACATTTATATGAAACACAGTTGTCAGGACGAAACGAACAAAACAAGTGGTAAGTTTGAGTATATAGTCATTTACTTGTTCCTGTGGAACTAGTTACGTGGATCGCACGAGCAGGCGCTTATCCGAACGTATCCGTGAGCATCATCCAGCCTGGATCAGCAGCGGAGTCACAAAGACAATTACCAGCGCAGTTGTTGCACACCTGATTGACACTGTCAATCTGGCCTCCTCTTTTCGTCCGATTTACCAAGATGCCGAATTTTGGCCACAGCTGAAGTGATCGGAATTCGACTAAGTAATCCATCCTTGTACGTACATAAGTGGTTTGTTCAGGCGTTGAAATTGTCATGGCTAACCACTCATACTACGACCGATCAAAGCGCCATGGTTCCAGTTGCGTCATAATTGTAACGTAACCTTATCAAAACGTTTTATCCGTGTGTTTCTATAACGTGTCTGACGCCACTTGAACTTGCCACTTGTTTTGTTCGTTCCGTCCTGATAAAAATGTTTCATATAAATGTTGTGTAGTTGGCCTGATGTTGAATAACTGAAAACGAGCCTGTTCGCCACACCATTTTTCTAATCAAAATTCATTGTTGGCAAGCCTCAAGTATACATACCCATTGAACCCCAGCCACACGTACTTCTTTGTGAATGTCAAATACTGAAGTTAAAAGACAATTTTGGCCAGCGAGTACGCACTACGTATACCGCCATAATTTTTAGATTGTCTGCAATCTTGAGGCACACTGAGATTTTCTATGTTCCACACAGACGCTCCTGGCATTCGCACTATTTTACGAACTCTGTCAATTTCTGAATACTCAGTAAAAACAAATCACCAGTAGGCTATTTCCCCTTGGCGCAAAAGTTAGCTTAGGAGTTAATGTAATGCCACACAACGCAAAACGAATGGGGAGATATCCAACAAGACCGGAGCGTTCAGAGTGCGACTGTTATCAACGACTGCAACTGTTACTGTCAGATTATATGACCCTCTGTATTGTATATGCACAAAAACAATGTGCAAATGCTTTACTCTCGTTGGTCACTCCTTACTAAATCGTTGCAAGCGCGTCCAAGCGTAAACCACTAGACACATGTTTTATGGAGGTTACGTGTCATTGTCATGTTCCCCGCGTGACCTGATGCGCATACTGCTTGGCAGCCTTCGCTGATCTGTGAAGATTACTCTAATCTTCTTGTATTATTGCTGTGTGTACGTGAAACAGCATGGTGAAAATGACAGAATACAGGTGTTTGCAAAATTAACCCAAATCATCATAGGGGCGCCATTAGTGTCCCTCTGTACCATATCTTGCAACCATTTTAGTAACAGTCTTTTCGACTTATTCGGTCTCTAACCGAAGGATGCTTTAAATTGACTGAAACAATTTTCATCCTCAATTGTTTCATATTCCTGTGTCAACCACTACCAGACCATCAAACTGATTTTCACTACCAAGCCCGGGCTTTGTATATTAGGCCTTACGGTTCAAACGGTGAATTCGCACACGAGGCACATATCATAGCGGACGAAACTCACTACAGATGACCACCCGGATTACGCAAGTGTGGAAATTGTCATCCCTGAACACCCGTCATGTGACAGTCTCGTTGACTATGTAATGGGTCCACCGTTCACATGTAGTCGCATGCAAGCAGTAATTTTCAAGTGTTGGTAGTCGATGAGCTATTGTTGCTCGGGTAGGCCAGGTTTTCCAAAACATTTTAGGACAAAACGCACGGTTGTGGAGTGCAATCGCCATTTTATTGACACAGTCAATTCTTTTCGTCGACACCGTCCTCACAGTTTGCCAGACACCTGTGAAAAGCGAATGCTGCCCACTTCCTTAATACTCCCATCAGCACTGATGATTATCTGCAGAGATGTACCCATTCAAGGGCCACAATCAATGATGAGCTCATACGCAAGCTCTCGCTAATCCTGAACTAATATTTCGCATTTTGAGTTAAGAAAGACCTTTCCTTTTGACAATATATTACTACCAGCCTATTCAAAGGAATACCTGCTGATCGTAACATATTAGTGCGATGTGATTATCATAATTCACTCTGCGAAGTTTGTTGCCTTGGAGAAGATGGATATCACCGATACATTTGCATTCCGTTATCATCCATAACGAAGCCAGATGTGAAGAACGGTAATGAAAAATCTTCCGGAACATTACTAGCGGTCGAAACTTGATCACTTTTAGTTTCACAGACGTTTTTTCGCATCCCTCCTTGACTGTTTGTTTAAGTGAGCTTATCTTACTACCGACTGTATCCTCCTTTATCGGACATAGTCGACGAGTATCTCCACTGACAGAAACAAACGTTCCATCGACACTAGCACTTGTTTCTATCACCAGTGTCAAAATTAAAGAGTTTGTTGAAGAGTAAAGATGTGATAATTGCTTTCACACCTAAAACAAAAGGTAACTTGTTACTATTTTTCTTGTACCTCTCAAAGTCAATGAAATCTAATAAGAATCATCGTTACCCATGTTTGCAGAATGGGTCGTCGAGGATTTCACTCGTTACACCAGAGTTACTGTCTCATTTTTACTTACGGGTTTTCTCTCCATCTAATGAGTAACTAGTCACGGTTAAGTTAGCTCGAGCTTCTGCGTTTTAAATATGAGTATTGTCCTTTTTGGCTCAATCTGTTTCCATTTTGGTGCTGAATATTCATGTGCCAGTGTAGTCGCAGTTGGATTAATGTAATGCTGCTTGGCATTATAGTTCTTTGACTTTTTCATCGTGTACCCACTTGCGATGTTCTTCATCGGCTCTTGTATTTTCTCCCAACAGGATGTCTTCAAAAAAGTGGCCAAACAGTTGACCCGTTGTATGCTGGTTGAGCCAAGACTATGTGATGCTAAAAGTGAGTTTCTTAGTCATTTTACCTCTGTAATTATCGTCCACAACCGACCTGTGGTCTAAGTTTTGGGGCACTGGTTTTACTCGTTGCACATTAC
Source organism: Paragonimus heterotremus (assembly GCA_013368495.1). Taxonomy (NCBI): domain Eukaryota; kingdom Metazoa; phylum Platyhelminthes; class Trematoda; order Plagiorchiida; family Troglotrematidae; genus Paragonimus; species Paragonimus heterotremus. The sequence goes on along the minus strand of LUCH01001232.1, from coordinate 102,059 downwards.
GCTGATTTGTCCGCAGTTTTCTCGTTCGTGTTTTCTTTTCTGAACGGAACAACCTTATTCAGTCACAGTCGCCGAGGTTACCCGATTGTCCTCGGGAGGTAACACACCAGCTTCGTCTTGCTGATACCATCGATAACTCACTATCACAGATGTTTTTTTTACGGCGTTCACACGCGACAATTCTGTCTAATGTAAAGTCGATCGTTTTTATGCTTCAGGTACTTACCTCACAAACAATGTTCTGATCGTGCTCCCAAGATTATACTTATGAGGATCTCCACTGTCCAAGCACTTTAAACGATGAACCCCGTAATTTTTTTTCTAGGCATGCCAACAAGAAATTTATCGACATGCACACGCTGTTCTGCGTTCTAAACAGTCCAGACATATAGAATTAAAATATTACTTTATGTGGATTTATGCTTTTCTGTCCGTGATCTGTGGATAATTACCCAATCTATCTTCAGAGTATTTAGATAACACACGACAATCTTATGATACTACTCGACTTAATAACAAATATTGTTTTAGGAAGACTGTGTATAAAAACCGTATTTATTCGAGAGGTTTAGAATCCTAAAGTCACTATGAACTGAGCATGTTTGTTCATTTCCAACTCAATCAGTTGAAACAATAGAGAATGAAATATAATGTCTTACTTGTTTCAGTCCAACATGCGTTTCACTTCTTTGTGCTTTTCGATTCGGGACCGAAACATGTGCCAGGAGGAAGATGGGCGTGCTTCTTCATCCTCATATACAATAGTATATTAGTGATTGGTGTTTACTCATGATAAAAGACACTAGTGAAATATGTAAAGCCACTATATTTCTTGTAGATGAACACCGGGTTGTATGCGCAAATGAAGCAACATTTGCAGCTGTACCGATTACGCTCACTTACTAGATAATATAAAACATTGTTCGCTTGATCTTTGTTAGCGTCAGATTTGGTGAATCAATGAGTTTAAAATTAATGGTGTGACGAACAATTGTTTTCGATAATTCTTTCCCAACTCAACACAATTACATAGGTTTCATCAAGACGTCATAAGGCAAAGCGCACAAAACAAGAAGTGACTCTTAACGAATGAAAATAAAAGCTAATATCAGACTACGCATACAATAATTGTTTGGGGCCAGACCGAACGTTGACTAGATGTTACGTCACAGGGTCAGGGTCGAATGTCTATGTGGTTAGCCTGGATGTGATTGATCTGTGGCCACGGAAGCTGCAAGGACTGGAAAGAGATTAAGGTTGTGTAATCTAATAGCAATCGATTCGGCGGTCGCCAGAATGTGCTGACGGACATTTTTTGGTTGTGTTGGCAACCATGTAGACAACCCGGAATGCGATGGTTGGTGTCAGCTAGATCTGCAACGACAACCGGTTCCAATCCAAGCTGGATAATGTTCCTTGATTTTTTTGACAAGCGCCTAGTAGTACAACCAATATATTGCGCAGTCCAACAGCGTCATGAAAAACGAATACATGAGTATTGGCTGATCGTGGACTGGTAGGTTGTCTTTCAGGCCCAATCTTAACATCGATATCGTTGTGAACCAACTGCCGACTCATTCAAAACAGTGGTCACTCGAGGAAAAACAACTTTCCGGTTTGTGATTTTTGACTTTGCATGTTGCAAGACAGACCTTTAACGTCCATCGGTCTGGGCCGAACTAATTATTCTGTGCGTAGTCTGGTATTAGCCTTTATTTTCATTCGTTAAGAGTCACTTCTTTTGTACGCTTTGTCTTGATGAAACCTATGTAATTGTGTTGAGTTGAGAAAGAATTACCGAAACCACTTGTTCGTCACATCGTTAATTTTGAACTTATGAGAATTTTCCGACAGTCACGTGAATTCAGTATTTTTAACTGGTGTATTGGCGCATAAGTTACTTACAATCAGAAGGTTAATAATGCTAATAATTTCAAGTTGAACATCACCCACAATTGATCGCAGCTGTCGCGTTTCCACCGAATATCCAGTCGGCCCGTTTTAAACAACAGAAGCACTAGATTCAAGTTTCGCTCTCATTAGAACAGCTCGTCAGTAGTGCATATCATTGCCACTGCTGGGACTTGAACCACGGACATGCTGTTCATGAGGCAACCATGTTTACCACTGCGCCATTGACCTCACGTTAGGCACGACTGGTTTATCATCTCATGTGAACACTCAACCACTTTCGCTTGTGAGTACTGATCAGGTTGCTCGATCGCCTCGAGAGGAGATACAGTTACTGTCTGTTAACTCCAGTCGATGACCCCTCGACTAGGACTTCTCTCCAAGTTGAAATCACAGAAATCATTGACTTGTTGAGCGTTATTTGATTACTGGTGAGTAGTAAGGGATTTGGTTCATTTCAAGTTGAACATCACCCACAATTGATCACAGCTGTCACATTCACATAGACTTTCCCGGCAGTGGCGATGATATGCACTGCTGACTAGCTCTAATGAGAGCGAAACTCGAGTCTAGTGCTTCTTTTCGAAAGGGGTCGACTGGAAAGTCTATGGGAATGTGACAGCTACGATCAATTGTGGGTGATGTTCAACTCGAAATAAACCAAATCCTCTACTACTCACCAGTAATGCTAATAATAATAATACATGTATGGCACGTAACTAGCGGTGTACCGAATATACTTGAATAACAAAATGCCAGGACTTAACAAAATCCCGAGGCTTGTACAGAGGATTTGGATTGTTGTGAATCATTGATTAACCCAGTAGATGTCTGTGGGATCTGACGGACGGAAAGGCTGATGTGTTGATAATCCTCGACTTGTAATTTGTTTGTTGGATGAATCTGTACAAATCTTGAAGGCAAAAATCTTCATCATAGGACACTGGATTGCTTAGCTTGTGTGACAATGTCATGAGGGATGTGCTTTTCAGCATTCTGTTCTTCATGATGCATCACGTGGAAGTGTGCGAATAAAAAACCTGAATAGTTTTTGTGGCAGTGTTCGTGGCTAACAGCCCTGCCAAACAATGAGCAAGGTAATGTATTGGTGACACCGACGCCAGTGTTGATGGTAGATTTAGAACTGCTGATGATTTTGGGGGTTCCTTGTCAAGCGTCGTGCCGGATGCTTATCGAATAAACGTAGCTGTTCTTTTAGTTCACATTAGTCTTTGAAATGTAGGTCAAATGCGTATCAACGTCGGCACACGTCTCATACTGGACACGATATGTTAGAGAGGTAATTGACTTCAATACGTGTATGACAAGTTCAACAAGCTAATCAAGGAAATTGTGCAGACAAGTGTATTGGAGATAGGTTTACCGTGATGGTTCGGTTGACCAAACACCGACCTGTCAGCTTCGAATGAGGTCATTCGAACCCCTACAAGTACAATAGTAGATCAGTTCGGATCAAACCTATGCTGATCCGCTGATCTCAGACAGTCGGTAGCCTAACTGATCGACCTCACGAAAGTGCATTGATTATTGCCATCGGTAAATATTTAGTACCACCATTCTGTCCCTTAAGCAGAACGCACGTGGATAGAATGGACGGGGGGGGGCGAATCCGTTTCCGAAATGAATACACGCATTAATTTCCCGAGCAATATGCCTGTTTGGTGCAGTGCGGCAACCACCTGTAAGACGATCTGACTGCAGTGTGGTTGTTCCCGCGATAGATTAACTGCGACTTTCGCAGATAGGCCCGTGCTTTTCCTGGTTGTCTTAACTGACTCACTGGACATCAGCGTAATCGCTTTGTGTTCAGAGATCCGGCTGGATGATTTTGTTTATCCCTAGCTGATTAATCGGACGTTTCATTTCAATGGCTGGTTGGATAAGAAAAATAGTCGTTTCGTTAGCATAGAGCTGAACCCGGTATTGAAAAACTTGCTCCAGAAGCGTAATGTACCAACACACATGACAATCCTTAAGATAATCTGGTTTGTTTCATTTCGAATTGGTAAAACTTCATCTGTCTGCTATGGAGTTCAAAGGAGAGTGCGTGGAACGTTCGGTATTATAATAGTCATGTGTTAGCAGGACAGTTTTAAGGTTCGTTTTAACGCTAGTTTGAAAAACCAAAAAACGGAGACGACCAGTGTTTCCCCTTTTGCATTCTTCAATCTTCCTGAAACCTGATGGGAATTTTGCTTCGATTCATAAAGATTTTTTACACTGAAACGAAGATATGAATTTTTGTGAATTTTTGCCAGTCATCGAGATTTCTAGTCGGCGGATTCAATCACGGACATAATAGATATTAATGAAGTACCGGCTTCTTCCGTGATCTTCGTGTCGTGATGTTTATATTCCTGTTGATTCTGTTTAAGTTTGCTGATTATGGAAACTATGTACATGCTGCGGAGTGGTTTGTAGCTTTTCGGCTTTGTTTTCCAGCCAACGAATATTTATCGGACTTGACCATACTACTGACGAGTAGTGTTAAAAATGTGTCAATTTTAGGTCTGCGCGCAGGTTGTTTAAATGTAAGATTTAGCTCCCAACTTGGCTTTGTAGTTCGGCTTTTAAAAAGATTACCTCACTTGGACATGTTGTTTCTGTCACTGATTCAAGTTCAGCTGAAGTCAAAAGTTTTCGTAATTTGATCTCCCCTGATTTTGTATGTAAGTACAATTTGCGTTTGGTGATTTTCATTTGTCATGCTTAAATTAGAATAGTTAATGGTGATTGTACATAATTCTCATTTCAGATAAGTCGGATTTATTCGTGATCGTATGCAGTGTAAATTCGCAAAGCTACATATTTTATTCGTCAAATCGATCAGATGTATTCACGCAATGAAGCTATTTGATTCTCTCACGCGTTAAGGTGACATAGTTGACAAGATCTTCCCAGTTTGCGGTAATAATTGCTTATCGTATTGTTTGACCAGTTAACGTCTCTAATCGGCCGGTCTACGAACGGCCGGTTCTATGAACTAATACCAAGACAAATGAATGGAGCTTGGCGCACTGATCCTAACGGATGGAACAGGGGAATGCTTAATTACAGTACAGGCGACCAATGAGATACAACCAGGCAACAATTAACTTGAAACCATTCCCACAGACTGTTACGAATACGCGATGATGCATCTAACACTCTTATCTATACGGTCATATAGTGTCTTTTTTAACACTACCATCTATCTCCAACACTGTTTCAGGTCTAATCTCCTTACTGTTTTATTTGTTATGTGTGGTATTCTATATATCTACTTATCTTTATCTACAGTCTTTGACAACGTGGATGCTGCTTGTGATCGGCTTGTTCGAAGTGCGAAAGTTTTACCCATTTCTAGCCCTCAAGATTTGGACTGGGACGCAATACGCCATTATCTACACGAGACCAAGATTTAATTCGTCTTTCTCATGCACTTGTTTGTGCCCCTCATTTGAATCACTTTCCCACGCATTTAATTTGTCTTTCAACCACAAGATATGTACGTTTTGCTTCACTTGACTTCTCGACTCAGACGTTAGAATTTGATAGATTACATTACATCTGAACGCAGTAATATTCTAACTAATCTAGGGTACTACGTGAAAACCAGGTGCATATATTTGATTGTCTGCTTAGCGGCTTCCAGTTAAGTGCTCCTCAAATATAGATGAACTATCAGGAAGCAGCGAATTAAACTCAAGTCACTAATTTCCGCTTCAATAATTCTACTTAGTGGAGCATCCATGAATGGTGTGTGTGTCCCAAATCCCCTGATTGGTCGTGACTTTTGAACTCAGATTTCTGACGAATGATTGTCTGCTGGGGCAGCTCGGTGTGTTCTTTCCCGATTTTTGAATCAACTTCACCATTCCGTGCTATGGGTACCTAGAAGTACAGGCTTGATATACTAGTGCTTAGGCAGTCAGAGGATTATTTAATCTGACATCAGTTTGTGTCAAGATGAACGGACAGTCATCAGGCTGGTTCTTTGTTGACAGTGGCATTTCGTTTGAAATCTTCTTTGGTCTCTTGTTGCTTGTGTCACTTGTCGGATTACTTAGTTTTGTAGAGCCACCACCACCAATGACAACAGTCTAATTAGTTACAGATTATCCGGAAGATGTGGGAATCCATTTAAAACCTGTAGGTAGAAACCAACCCTTCAGAGTGCACAGATGTAAAGCTGTTCGCATTTAGTCAAAACTGTGCATACTACAACTGTGTGCATACCAAGTCAGTTGTCCTCGTATGCGAATGTGACCCGAGATTTCTGGTAACAGATAACTTCCTTTTTTTACAAGTCGTTTCTGAACCTTTTAGAAGATCCCAATAGGCAATTCCCTTCCGTAGCTTCTCTGGTACTGTACATCGGCATCATATGCCTTCATATAAAGGATGCCCAAACTGAATTGTCATTCCCATCTAAAAAGCATGTCTGTTATCGGTGGCCTCCGAAGATAGGCCACTAAAAGAGTCATGAGCTCACAGTGTATATTTCTACCCAGGGAAACAAGCAACATTACGCCAGTTTTCAGCTAATTCCAAACATGCCAGAGGTCGTAAGTGCAACTTGTAACATTTTCACATGCGAGCTGACTATTCCCTGTTAACCAGGATTTAACGATGAATGAATCGATCCCTTGAACTCTAAGTTGGCCGGCTTTCTTTGTATGCAGACTTCGTCACTAAGAGTCCGCGAAATTCTATGGTGTCGTTCGAGGTGTACAAAATTTAGTTCGATCTGTAGGCTATAGGCTCGACCGACCTTACAGTAACCTTGACGACCATCTGGACGCGTTGTCGAATTTTTAAATGTATGGTGCCTGTACTTTTTTTCACGTTGAAGTTTCCTTACAGCAGCGGACATTTGGCTCACAATTGTGAACCGTCAAACCAATCCTACTTAAAGAATAGTGAATGCATTTTTAAAAAATCTCCGTTGTACATGCCGGCCGACAACTTTTGTTCACACAACCAATTTTTCCAGAAAATAAGAAATTCTAATAGTTGTAAACGGAGCACTCAAATTTCGTTTGTTGACGAAATACTTCGCTGGTGTTCAGTTCTCGTGTGAACTAGCTGGTATTGGATGTACTTTTTCAGATCTCAGATGTCCTGACTATCAATTGAACCTGATAAACTGTGTCATCTTACAGGACGGTCAGTCGAATACATGCTTATTCGCAGACGGTTTTCATGGTACTTTCAGATGTGATCATTTGATCATTGAAGTATTGGCCGACACATGTTAGCCTCTTAGTTGCGCAGATCGGATCCAGTCTCAATTGTAACTCTGGTGTCTCTTTGTCAACTTAGCGCAACGAAGAGTTTGTTTGGCTATGAAGCTGTCGCCACACTGGTATAGTGTTCAGCTTGTAGCAGCTTTCTTCCGCTTGTTTACATTATAAAACTCGTTGCATGGAGCAGAGTGTCTCAGTGGAATACCTGTTTATCTGTGGTCGACGTATTATTGGGCTTACCAGTTCTCATGCTTCCAATTTAGATATTGGGTTCTGATAATAACAACTGCTAGATATTAGGGTGAGTTGTCAATATATCTGTGAAATTCCTGGGGTTCTTCAGCGTTAGTTCAATGATGACGATGCTGACAATGAACGACGGTTGTGTGGTTTGCATGGGAACTGTAGGTGACGTTTGTCGCGTTGACTTGACCGCGTAGCACTGTGATGAATGACGCCACGAATACGCTGTCGGTCTGGAGTTGTTAGGTCACGAACGTACGCACAGCGAACCGTTGATAGAAAGACGGCCGGACTGTCAGACGCAAGTTGGTTAACTTGATCACACATATTTATCTTTTTGTTTTAACTCTTGTCAATCGGCGATCCCTGTCTCCTGCCTAACCACTCGCCATTCACAAATTAGATCGTGGTGACCTGCTGACGTTTTCCTTCTTCAGCGTTGTTGGCGCACTGAGAGTTTATTTGGTTTCCATGGCCGAATTTGAACCTTTTTGTTCTCCAATCCCGTGATGAGTGCATTAATATCTACATTTCTGTTGAACTACTTGCCTCCTATTTTCAATGTTTCTTACCAGTTCACATCTTACCATTGGAGTCTAATCCCCCTCGCTAGAGATAAGGATTTTACCTTCACACTATCCCACTCTCTGGTGAACTAGTCTCGACTGGCTGGACTACAAACGCTTCCACTCATACACCTCTCGATCTTATGGCGTCAGGCTTCACCCGGACATGGGTTTTGTACGTGGGACCGGACGTAATGCGACGCAAGCAATTTGTGATGACCTTACGTAACCACTGTGAGCTCATCGTTTTAATAAAACACCGTAGATTTGGGTTCAAGCTTTTTATGGGAAAAGAACTAAGATTCAATATTAGGACTGTATCACTTAATATAGTCGAAAATGAAGAGACTCTAAGAAAATCGATAATTGCTTGATCACAGAAAAAGTGAAGTTGAGCGTGGGTCGATGATTAGAAATAGTAGTTCGTTGTTGTTTCTCGAGTCGACTTGTTCCGAAGTTCACCTTGCGATTGCACTACCTCACTCGTTTTCGTAGGCTGACTGAAATAAATGTACAACACTTTGTGTTTAACGTATTAAAATGCGGGAGTGGCATCCAATGACGTATAAGTAGAATTACTGACGCTACTTGCAACGACCAGTGCACTATGAAGCAAACAAGATCAGTAATATTTAGATGGGTTTACAACTGTATAGCTTGATCTGTAGCCAGATGTGGATCTTGAACACTAGATTACAAGTCACAGTAGATTCGGGTGTATTTTGCTTTCCCGTTGCCCTGTGCATTCATTCACCCTTACGTTTGTTGCAAAATTTATTTCGTATTTCACGTACCTCTGTTTTTCAGATCTTACTTACATAGTAAGTAGACATTGCAAGATACTGACAGTCCGTTCATCCTCATCGAGATTCAATTGTATTTAATCACCTCGTTGCAGTTAAACAACAGTACCTTTCACAAACTGAGTTGCCCGTCCGAGAAAGAATACTCACATATTCAACGATATAAATCGGAAATTACGATATGCTCTGAATCTTTATTTTACTCTACTAAAAGAATCATTCATTCGCGTTCTAATCGTGGCTTACTGAAAACTTTTCTCGTCTAATTCATCGATTCACTAACAATTATGATAAAGTAACAGCAGAAAGGTATACATTTTCTCAAGCGATTGGCGAAACCGGTAGCACAGCGGACTTTAGCAACTCAGTATCTGAATAGACACTAAGCACCTTAGAGACGGATCACATGGTTTAACCGATTGGTTTGTTCGATGTGTTGTTACGCAACTGAAACACGAGGTTACTAGCATTCACTGAAATAGTATTGGTAAGGAGATTTCGTCAGACTGTGTTCAGGGGATGCTGATGCAACCAGTTTTATGTGGACACCCCGATCCGTCATATACACTGTTGTTTTATTGTCACTGTTCGGTCATATATGATTAGTTGTATTGCATACTTAATCGATGTGAATAAACGAATCGTTAACATCTCGTGATAGCTATTTGTTGGTGAACTAGAATCAAAGTAAGTTAGGCTAGGCGCTTTTTTGAACGACATGGTAATTGAATTTTCTTTAGTTTTTATGTACCTTGGTTGCAGTATGTTTATCACTACTAATAATTAAACTTCCAGTTTTTGCAGGTTTGCTGTTGGATGATGCACAATACTGCACATTGGCTAAATGCTTTCAGGCTTTCTAAACCCACGCAAGAACAGTCGCTATTACCTGGACTCGAACTCACGATCGTGTGATCGGTAAATGGGCATTGTTACTACTAAGCTGTCGTGGGCTATTAGGTTAATGGAAGTTCAACGTTTAGGAATAATTGTTTTTGTATAAACAATATCAACTTGACCCAACTAAACAGCCGAGACGCTAAAAGTGAGAATGATAATGATACAGTGTAACCATGGCTTTAATGTGATAACGTTTCGTTATTCCACATGGCAATTGATGACGGTTGGAGTATGCGTACACTTTGGATGGATAAACCAGACGACGTGGTTCTGAACTCTGGCAAATGTTCCCGCATCATAGAGTCTTGACATTAATTCAAGTCTACCGTATATTCTCTTCTGGTTGAAGTTGACGAGAGCACACGTATCAAATCGATTATTATGATTTCAGCTACCTGTATGTGCAACTGCTGTGAGGATTACCTGGGCAGAACCGATTAGTTTTTGAAATTCACAATGCAGGAATACTGACTAGAATGGGGTCAGATTGTGAACGCTTGGTCTCACCACAGGTACATTCAATCTTGTGATTTCTTCAATCACTAGGCACACTTCAATCACAGGTTAACCAATAAATGTTGAGCCGGTTTTCAAGAGTATTTTCCGTCTCTTTAAGGTACGTTTGCCTTTTACTGAACCTATAACGTTTAGTCGTCTCAAGCTGTCATTATATGTAGGAAAACGATAAGCGCTTCTGTTAGAATGCATACGGTGTTGCACAACTTGATTGACTTATGCAGAACACTGTTCGCGTTTGCAAACCATAGAGTTCTGTTTCAAGACGACGTTCATAGTCGTATCATCTTTATTGCGGGTAATCAGATAGAGACTGTGGACCTGAGCAAGACGATCTAGTCACGACCCACTACTGTTGAACAAGTAACGGTCTGAACAGAGAAAGCTCGTATTATCTTCACCAACTTTCGAACTGCGTTGTATTGAATAGCCTTCGGAAAGCAGTGTGTGAAAGAGAAAATGTATAATGCTCATGTTCCGTACATCTTGCTCTGCCGCTCGAGTTGTGGATGTCAGAGGGCCTGCAATGTTTGACGGCCGTTGTTTCTAACAGTTGGTCTGTTATTGGCAAGATGTTCAAATGAACGTAGTAATCTTTTCCCACAGTCGGATGTGCAATCACCTGGTCATTATCACTCGAAACTGCTAATGTTTAGAAAAAGCCAGGACGTAATAGACTAACACCTAATATCATGACCACACCGTTGAACAAAATTGGCAAGTGGTACCTACCAGGTTGGTAACTTTGCGGACAAATTGATGGTTTGAACATTACATGTTATATTAAGATGCAGGTGACTGTCAGTTCGTCGTATTTTCCCAGTACATTTTTATGGAATCTTCCGCGTTGTCTGTGATGAACGGTGGCACAAATCACAGTTCCCTATGGTCAGGTTCAAGACCTGAGGCGACACGATATCATGATGTGTTTTGTTTTAGGATTGTTCATAGCAATTCTGAACGTCTAGAAAGTGATCGGTGACTATGTTTTGTAGGCAAAAGCTAACTTCAGTCGTGGCTCACGCGTCCGATTCGTTTTTTTAGAAAGGTGGTCTCACAACTGTTTTATATTTATCTCAGTCAAATATCTTCTGGTGTCATGCTGTACGATTCGATGTGGACCTTTGTGACGTTCCTGAAGATTCTCAACTACCATTGGTTCTACTCTCCTACCAACTGAGTGTCATTACACACGTGTATGAAAATCATAGATTTAGTTAGACCCATTACCCACCAATCAAAAACGAACGTTCAGGCAACATCGGGTACATATTGCTTCTAAATCATACAAACAATCTATTAATCTTCCACACCGTTCATTAGGAACAAGGATGGATGACGGAGCATGACAATAGGTAATGGAGATATTTCACCATGGTTCATTCTCTATACGTGAAGCACACCAATGTGTCATATCTTCAATACAATCAGAACAACGACTAATAGTTATCTACTCTGCAATCCAGTCTAAGTGAGGAAAACACGGTTTAATCAGTGCGGTCTATTTGGTTTGCAGTTTTCGTGCAAAACGAGGAAAAAGCGGCCGATTGAAAGTGCCTGCTACCCAAACTTTACAGTAGTTTTCATTGGACTGGCATACGTCAGCGATGTCAATTGACCTACCAAATGTCTCAGATCCGTTTGGCCAGGACCTAATAGTTTAGTCGGATAATTTGTCCTAACAGCAGTAACTGTTATGTGTGTAAAAAGGATGAGCGGCCTAACGTTTTTGGGCCCTATAAACGAGAATTTATGAGTGCGTGATTTATTTCATCGTGTCGTACGTTCACATAACTATAATTTTCAAATCAGACCGGATATCTTGTTGAACTCACGGGAATCCATGCCAGTCACACATGGTGAGGGACTAGTTGACAAGATGCCACTTGAGTGTGCATTATCGATGATCTGACGAAGACCATGTAGCGCCAAATTGAGGCGTTGGTGCAAATGTGAAACTTCCTGCTCTAGAAATTTTTTGTAGTTTTTCAAAACGTTTTCGACTTTTTGTTTTCGCTATGTCGGTTCATTATGAAATGAAATGAAACAAAGGGTTTGATTTTTGAGTTGGACAGAATCATGGAGCAGGGTGGATGTATACAGAGTGAAAATCTGACATGAATAAAGTGTTAGTTGGTCTGTGGTGATTTTTCGAATGCAACTATACTGAGGGTCATGAAACGACAGTCCTCCATATCAACCAGTACTGTAGCAATCCTGACGAACGTCGTTCCACTGTTCTCACATGTAAAACTCCCTGTGTTTTCGTTCACTGACTATTACTGTGTGATTTTTTGTGTAGGTGATAACTGTAGTCCAAAATTTGCACTAGGTAATGACTACACTCAACATCACTCAACCCACTAAGTACCGTTCGTAGTCCAGCTTTTTTGTATGCCGCTGACTATGAAGACGAAGCTGAAGGTATGCGTAACATACGTACTTAGGTACAGGACCAAACCTCAAACTAAGTTATTCTGAATGAAACGAATGTGTTGAGTACTTTCAGTTTGATCATTCAGAGACGTATACGAGATCTGGGTCATGTTAACCTGATAGAGAAAGTCAAAGTTCCTTAGGACGTGCTGCACGTTCAGAGGACCACTAGTTCCAGACTATATGAAAGACAAATCTTGTGCTACAAAGATACTTCCAAGTTCCCTTTAAAGTGAAGAATGTTCAAAAATGATCCGAAGAGGGATCAGATGTAACAAAAGTAAAGAGAACGCAAGCTTCATTCACCATGGCGTACACCTGTCCTAACTGTAGTGTGGTCCTCTAGGACAGTAATACACCTTCAACCAGATGCTGTGAGATCTTGGTGGTACAATAATCCATCGTTAAGAAAGCGTGAAAGAAAAACAGATGCTGTTATCGTGAGCCATCCCGTTATTTTGTTGAAGACGCAAACTCATGCTGTTTGTGTATAACAGAATGTGTTGTGCCAACACACTGACACCTTATAGGTAATGATTGCCTTGCTACATAACAATCACTGTGATCTGGTTTGTGATTGCATATTGAAGCTATCAATTTCAATGAACAGTTGTGGAAATTTCTGTTCCACTTGCTCCTTTTTCAACCATAATCTCTAATTGGCCTGCATTCAGGTTCTTTAACGTTTGCGTAATATTCCACGATGTGCGATTTCTGTCCTGCTGTTTTTTTTTTAAATTTTGTCCGTGTTTACTTGGAATGCGCTTAAAATCGACCGATAATTCATAATCTGGGGATAGTTCTTTATGATTAAGTTTATGAGTGATGTTTTGTTTTCGGGTCCGAGCGTTTTACGGACTAGCTGAAGCAAGCATGAGGCGGATAGTCATCAAGTTGAAAGTCCTTGAACAGGCATACAACAATAGGAACAATATTATACTTCAGTACGCGACATTCAGACTGGAAGTGAGGACAGTATGATTAATCAATCAAAATCGACGACAGATGGACTAATTTTGAAAGTTGAAAGATTGAGATCTTCGTGAAGATTGTTTGATTCGCAGATAGGCTACCTCATCTGACTACCAGCCTATACCAGTTTGATTTCTATTGCAATAGTCCTGTGGAAGTTTACTCGAAGTAGCTGAGATGTAATGCTTGTCCAAAACCCTGTGTCATTCTGAAATTATTGTTTTGAAATATGTCAGTCACAACGTTCAACCATCGACTTCATGCGCGGTACGATTGATGGAAATATTCTCTTCCTTAGATGCTCGTTTACTCTATTTTCGAATTCTCACTCACGATCTCTCACCTACTAACCTACGAAAAGCTGTTACATTCTTATTCTCTCTGTATAATCGCCGGCTCCGTCAAAATGTAGACGCAGTTCACGGTGTACTATAATCAACAGCACATTAACGTTATTGATCGCCTTTGCACACATGTTGCTCGTCTTGCTAATCAAAGATTTGTGTGGTTAGTCACGTCTTGTCGGCCCACAAATTAGTGTCTGTTTTGCCTAAGTCAGAGATAAAAACGTCTTCTGTAATTCCCCACCTATTTTTCGGAGGATTAGCTGACAGTTATACTAAAGACGGATTAATCAGCTACACTGCTTGCCTTCTTCGTAATTATGAGCACTTTTCAACCATGGAACGCCGCCAATCCTGCTATTACTTGGTTCTTTCAAGTAATTAACGATGAAATATGTATACTCGCCAACCATTCCGACCCATGTACCATAAATTACTAGCTTGTAAGCGTAGGTTTTTTATTTAAGCACCCAGTATCGAACAATTATCGAATGTACACTTATATATAATCTGAGTTTGATATCTGATATATCTCGGACATTTCCAATAGGAACATACATTTTAAAGAACAATTTTCGGTTTCCACATTGTCGTGCGATGGGCTAGGTCACATGCGAGGTGGAAAATGATGTCACACTAACCAGACCTAAACACCAGGAGCAGTCAGTGTAACGGGGTTCGAGCCAACAACTTCACGATCGATAATTGGCATCGCTCCCACCCAATCATCTTCAGATAGTTTTAGGGTGTCAATAAGCTAATATACATGTATGAGGCAAACCACTGAAAGCTTTTCTTCTTCTTGATTTTCTTGACTTTCATGCTTTTTCTGTTTAAGTAGACCAGCCAGTTTTATTAGTTATGCAAGGTAGCAAGCATCCATTATGACCCCCCAGACAAGAATGAGGATTTTTACTCTACAGCCATTTTGTCCCACTGACCACCAACTAGGTATCACATGGTTACTTCCGTCTAGTTTCATGACATCAGAGTCATGTGTTTTGGAGAGCTGATTTACGAGATGTGGGTAACCGGCAGGAAGATACTCTATGCACTTGGTTCTTTGAAATTGCAGTAAAGCATATGAGCTTCTTTCTCTGACTTTCGCCTTTCCGTTTCGTTTTTCTGAAGGAGTGGCAGATGCTTGTTATTTTGTAGGTCAATCACAAAATTCTTGTCAACTTCAGTCGGTGAGAATAGGGGGACAGAAGCTAAAGAAAATAGCACACGTGCTCCTCAAGTTCCAGTGTCCTTGGCCCCTTAGTCTAACGGATAAGTGACTGGAATAACGTTCTGTTACTCACATATGACGGGTTCCATTTGCCAAAGTCGTGAATGCCACAGTGTCCCGTTATTGATCACTGGAACTGCTTGAACTTAACATCGGTGCTAAGTGAAACTAGCTTGGTATGAGTTACCGTGCTGAATGTCGATGGCAATCTTTTTGTCCTGTGGAGCAGCCTTCACTTGTTAATCTAACAACCATACTCGCGATGAAGTCAACTCACCACCACTGATGTACTGCTGTCTATGATGATAATGATGATGATGATCACAGCAGCATGACTGCCACCAAAATACAAGTTCACTTATTAAGTTACAAGCAACAGCAATAGATTATTTGTAAACAACAATGAATACCTTTCTAATGACTTCCATTTGGTTTGCATTGTAAGGATGCTGTTCCGTGGTAGACGTCAAATTGCGTATATACTCATCCAATTGCGATGAAAAATCTCTCGCTTCTTCAACCAACTTTTCAACTGGGACGATGAATGCGTTCACTAGCTTCTCATGAGCCTACGAACGGAATACGTGATGAAAATGGCTAGCTTAAGAGGTCGAATTTTCAATATCTTGAATAAACTTTAATGATAATTGGTAGACGATTTTGACTGATAAAAGTTGAACATCATTCACAACCAACTACGGGTTGTTCAATCAACCCTTTTCAAATAGAAGCACTTTACTCAGGTTTCACTCTTAGTAAAGTTCGTTAGTCATACCTACTCTTATGACGGTCAGGATTTGAATTCCAATCACGCTTTCAACATAATTCCCATTGCTGCGATCAATTCTGACTAGGGCTATTGTTGTACCAACAAAATGCCCATCCATTCCTAATTAATGAAATGGTCATTTAAAATGGCCAAATTCAATAAATTTTAAATCGTCCGTGTTAAAATGCATGTCCTCTACAAGTTCTTTGCATAGTGAGCTGTTAAAGGTATTTTGTATAGATTTTGAAAGATGTCCACTTTTAGCCTATCTTAACGTTTGTCTGCCGATATGCGGTTAATCTGG
The DNA here is from genome assembly GCA_013368495.1 of Paragonimus heterotremus. NCBI lineage: Eukaryota > Metazoa > Platyhelminthes > Trematoda > Plagiorchiida > Troglotrematidae > Paragonimus > Paragonimus heterotremus. Next base: position 85,815 of record LUCH01001232.1, on the reverse strand, counting down.
GTTTTGACTGTAGTGCTATTCTAAATGTATTCGTGATTGATGACCAAGATCGATAACACTCTGGGTGGTTGAATGAAGCCAAATTAATATTACAGCATATATATATATATAATTAAAACCAACTGTTAGGCAAAACTCTACATCCAGTTGCACACACGATGACATTTTTTTTAATTCTCTGCAGTAATAGTGGCTATGTGTTATGTACCAGATAAATCTAAATCGTTTACGAGCATCCGCGATGAAAACAAAAATGACACTATACTCGAAAAGCAGGCTTTCAATCAAAACATTTTCGTCATTCTATCAATACCCAATAGTTCACCTGGCATCAGAATCCTACAAAATTTTACTGATTAACATGAGTAACAGCGAAACTTTAGGTTATTCGTATTGTACGTACTCAGTGAACACCTCATAATAAATGGAGATTTGGTACCTTCCACAAAATGTCAGGTTCCACACGAGTAGTTTGCTTATGAAACAATCCCATCGGTCTTATCTCAACAAGCTAGTATTTGTAAATTTTCTCCGATTGTATACAGTGGATAGACTGTTCACTTGTGCTGTGTGATTAAATCAAAACATACATTTCGCACAACTCTCGTATGAGACAGAAGACGAAATCTTCTCTATTAATTTGTCTGTAATGTCAGGATGTTTATGGCTGCAGTATATAGTATATTTTCCAATGTCTAATGCAAGGTCAGTGGCACGATTCTCAACAGGGCTGTTTCACGGAAACGTGAGCTGGAGTTCAACTCCAACTAAGCTATGTTCCTCATATCAATAAAAGTCCCATATTACACATCGGCAATCAAAGTATTTTGTAGCAAACGTAATGATTTGTGAAATTTCAGGTTTAAAAGAAGTCCTAGTTACGAGATTATCAATTTGATTTAACAGGGAAGTTAACGTTTCTCCTCTCGGACAGATCGAGCAATCTGAGCCTTACTCACAAGCGAATGTGATTTAACTTCTGCATATAATAAGACAGTCGTATCTAATGTGAGGTCAATGGTTCACTGGTCAACAAGGTTGTCTCATGCGAATGCGGCTGGAGGTCACATCCCGCCCGTGGCTAGGACGTGCACTACTGATGAATACTATCTAGAGTGAAGCTCAGGTATAGGGCTTCAAGATTCCAACGTCAATATATATTAACATAACAAGTTGCTCAATGTAATGCCACATTTTCAGCCTAGCCACCATTACCTATTTGCTGCAGTGTGCTGTACAAGGTCGTGTGACGGACAGGAATCAGCCGGTCATCTGGAACTAAACAAGGTCAATCTCGACAACCGGGCTTGGAGTGGGAACCATGTGATTGGTTGTCGAGTGCCACAAATTTTGAATTGTAGCGAACAAAACGATGTCTGATACGGTTGTCCACCCGAGTGATGCCCACCGGTTAGTTGATAGGAAAACCACTCACCAAATCATCTACTGAATACTTTCAATCTTAACCGAATACACTGAGTCCCCAAATGTTGCCTTTTGCCAAGGCTATTAGTATTCGGTCGGATAACCCTAACCTCTCTGTCACCGAGTTTGTTGGGTAACTACAAATTTCACACTGAGTAGTCAACTTAACTCATGGCGAGACGGAGGCTGCCCAATTGGTTACAATAACTCAATCCGAGATTTCACTACAGACTCACCGTGGTAACCATCTTCATACATATTGTGTTCTTATTCGTCTAATGGTTAAATATGAAAGACAAAAAACGTTCATGAAAGTTTGCTGTTCGGTATAGTAAATGCTACAAACATTATACTAAACAGCCAGTACGAGGTGGTGTAAGAATCAGTTGATTTGGAAATAAAGAAACAGACTGGCATTGCTCTGTCTGAACCAACTTACCTTCCGGTCGTACATCAAACGTACTTCATCATCCCGCAGCTCATTTCGATAGTGTTCCAAGGCTGACAACCGCTCAGCCGTGTCTGTTTTGTGACGTCTGAGCATGTGAACAATTTCTTCTAACTCCTGAAATCGTGTGGAAGTAAAGACAGAATAAGTAGGATGATGTGAACAAAAAGCTTTAGGTTTGCGTTCCCCAAGTTAGTCCAACTTCCTCTGGGATAGAGTTTATGGGATTTTTTGGAAAACAAACGCAATCGCCGTAAGTCGGATATCTAATAGAAACGTTTCGCTTTCTCCAACTGATATTAATGGAGCGATTGATAGGCACATCAGGGCATATGTATATATATATAATGGTTGGTACAATAAATCTCGAATCTACTTCAGTAGAACGATCGAGACTGCAAGTAACAGTCATAGTTCGCATTAATAGAAATGGTCCGGCTCAGGTGATACGTTAATAAGAGAAGAGATCTTTGAGTGAAAACCGTGTGAAGTGAAAAGCGATGGAAGGGCCGTAAGACTAAACAGTAGTAAAAAATTAGTGCTTGTATATGATTAGTCCAGTTTGTTACTAATGACAGAAGATACATCACGATATACCGATAATTCTTTTGTCTTTTTTCAGTTACAGTTGTAAACAGAACAATGCGGCCAACAGTAACAACTGAAGCCGTCTCCCTTAGGGTTTGCGTCAGTCAAAGAAATTTTGTCAGCTTTAAAGCAAACTTATTGCATGAGTCAACAATTTGTGCACAATGACAGGACGTCTAACACTGAATAGCATCGCTTCGGAAAATACGGCAAATCTGGTGTACCGATTGCGTTATAAAACTTCAGAAGAGTTGGCCGAATCAACGGTATAGTCCGTTTGCATGGAGTGCCTTGAAATTGACGGGCTCAAATTTCGGTTAACATGTCCTATTGTCATTGTCTATTAAGTCCGTTGTGATGTGGTCCGCTTTGATAGGTACACTCAGAAAGATTTGCTTCATACAAATGGCGCATACAACGGCCTCGGTTTTCGTGTCGTGGACGTCTACAATCTTATGAGATGTCTGTCCACGACTTTAGCTTCCTTTTTGCATTTATTTCTATGCTTACAGAAAGCAGTCAGTGCAAGCTCATCGAGTTCTATGGAACGACGACTGTACGTAGTTGGCGCAGAAAGCAAAAATTGACGATACCGGCTGTTCCGTATGAGTTTGTGGTGTACTAAGCGTCATAATGGCTCGTCCTGTAGTTTGGTGAGTAAAGCGTCTGGAAAAGACAAATTATCTTTCGAATTGTTTTGGTGAGTGTAAAAATCTTCTAAATAAAAGATATTGAAAAGATTAAAAACCGTGACAAGACGGATTCCGACTGTTACCTTCAACTGATTATACTGCTAAGCTTGTTTACGTTCGCAATCTGTTTCTCGCGTCACCAACCACTTCACCTACGGTTGCAATGACCTCTACAAACGACCGATCAGATTCACGCTGACTGAAGTCAGGTTGAGGTGGTTGGTATGTGAGATAACTCAGTAGGCAATGTCAACAGAACGTGTGAACCGAAATCTAACTGTGGGAACAAATCACACAGTTGACCCAGTCAACTCGTTCAAAGTGTTACAACACAATCCGAACGCCAGGTTAATCACGTTCTCAAAAGTATTGTTGTTCCCTGCTCTTCATTTGACCGTGTGTATGCACAACCTATTGACCTAGGCGGTTTATTTGTTTTTGATCTGACAACATTCCTTACTTCAGTGTAACCTCAGTTAAAAACATCCACTGAATTCATGAGACCAACAAAGCCACGAACGAGAATCGTTTTCCATGATTTTTATTGATGCTAATTATAGTACAGCACTTACTAACATAGCAAAAGTATGCAAATCGGCCAACGAAGGAAACGGTTTGCATGTTTGACAATTGGTACGCAATCATTGTTTTAAATAGTCAAATCGGTTGAGTGTAGGTCAGGAGAGGTTGATTCCCCGCATGAAACGGACATCATTGGTATCACGTTAATCCAGGAATCATCTGGTGCGAAACACCCTGACGACAAGTCATAACACACACTCGACTAATTTCCTAACCATGTTGTCACTCAGTGCTGATCTCAAAGTCCTAGCGAAATGCGAATCCCTGTTGACCAAACAAGGATAACCAGTGTTATATGTGCACAAGACAATAATTCATGATGTCAGTTAACCCTGGTAGCAAACTTTTGGCCTGCGTTCCATCAATCCTTTCGCTCTATTGTGTTCTGTTATGTAAGCACACATCGACAACATGGTGCGTGTGAGCAGCCAACCGTTTGTGTGGTCCTACTGCCATGGCTGGCCAGTGCGCCATGTATCTATCGCTGTCTAACGGGACTGAGTAGTGTGATTTTTGGATTGTATACTTGCTTACTACTGCTTACGCATGCAAGTTGTCACTGTACCGCCTACATTCTTGTCGTATCTTCATGTATATCTGTAACAGCTTACAGCTTCTACCGTACATTTGTTCATCCTACTACAACACACCACCTCTGCGCATAAGTGTACACTACGTTTTGATTGTCTGCTGTTTTCTTCGGATAAAATCTGAGCGCAAGACTCAATATAGAATCCCCAGGCATGTGCGGTCCTTACACAACGATCCATGTTTTAAACAGGTTAGGTTGGTATTTTGGTTTTGGGTAGAGCACCGTTGGAGTCCGTTCGAAATTGTGATCATTTTGTGACGAACAGAATTACTTGGAGCGTTTTGTTCCGAGTTTATTGTAGGCAAGTATCAAAACGCATTGTACATATTTAGATTGTCCTGTTTAGTAGGCATCTTTCTGAACAAGTACCGAATAACAACTCATAACACGTCATCTTTATGTCCTAATGATTTTGTCTAGCTGAGAATTCTATGGGACGAAGTCGGAAGGATACTCATCACACGCTGTGAACTGGCAGGAAGTAAGAGGGTCTGTGTGTCTGCGGTTAATCACAGTGTAACGGGATAGTACTCTAAAAATGTAGCGTAAGATGTTTATGACATAAACACAGGGAAAACATCTAGTGTTCAGGATGACACATGCGACGGATTAATTGATAGGAGATGGAAAAAACCACCAGACATCTAACAAACTGTCTGGTTTTTACAAGCAAACATTTTAGTTGCTTATTTCAGTCAAACATTTAGATTCTTGAATAGGGATTATGGCTGAAAACTGCTATTTAAATGAAGATGAAGCAATCGTTATAATCTTCCCACTAAAGAATACATTCGATGAAACGACTGAAACTTATCACTTTTTCAACTGTAGTCAACTGGACTGTGATCGCCAAGACAGATCAGGGAAGCTGTTCATTAGGGCAGAAGTAGGTAACAGAGTAGGGTTATCTAATGCCTATAATCACACCATCTGCTTGTTTGGATAAAAATTTACACAACGAACAACCGGTGTCACGAGTGTTGTAAGTGCCGTAAAAAAATTATCTAAACAGCATTGATTAAGCACTTACAGCCAACTCAGTATTCACTTGATTGACATAAGTGTCATAATCGGTCACTGTTAGGGGACGCATAAGCCACAGTTTAAAGCTGTCCAATGCGTCGAGCAGTTGACGGAACTGCAGCGCAATCGTGAATCGATACAGTTTGACACAGTCAAGAAAATCAACGATTATCTATAATAGACAGATAGAAAGACAGTTTTCTGATTAGTAATAGATTTAGAATTTAACTGTGTTTATTCAGAAGTGTGTATAAATTTATACGTTGGAGTAGAGAGAAGTGACTGAAATACTATCCGACTTCGTGGCATCAATGCGTTACATATAATCTAGCATGTATGACAACACACAATAATTATATAAAGAGTTTAACTCACAGTCGAAATGCGTTAGTGAATACAGGCTTATAAGCTGAATTGGCTTGATTACATAGAATTCATCCAACTCTACAGAGTCAAACACCTACATGGTAATGCGAACAAAGTTTGATCCAAATAACGCGATGATACAACAATTCTTCTTCAGTCAACTGACAGTTTAAAGGATAGCCACCTTTCATCACTGACAAGTAGTTCATCAATGCTGAAAGAATACATATGTATGTTCGGACCATTTTGGAAGGGCCGAAAATGTATGTGGAGCTTGCACTACTGAAGACAAACAGAGAGAGTATGTAATGTTTCGTTGTTTGTGAGCTGTCAACTAAACACGACGTTTTAACTAGACAGGTTCTTTAGTATAGAAAAGATCTAGCTGTGAAAAAAGTGAGCTTTTACTGAAATTAGACCAGCAGCAACAACTGCATGGCCAGATAAGCTAAGAAATCAAGTCGAGATTCAGAAATTCCGCGAATGAACCCACCCGCACATCTGTTCTACTATCTTATATGTAATTTATCCAACGCTCCAAACAATCGACCTTTTCGACGGGATTTCTACCGGACTGCGTGAGAAAGCAAAAGCATAATGGGCGACAGAGCAATTCATAAGGTAATCGCATGTAGAATCATGTTATTTTTATTCAGGTTCATTTTGCGGCATTCTGACGGAGGTTTAGGAATTTTGCAAACATTAGGCCAACCATCCGTTGAGAAACACAAATCTTTCGTTATTTTAACCTTATTGAATTCCCATACACTCTGTACGCGATCTGGGTGGATGGATAAAGTATATCGGTAACACGTTAAAATAGAAATATCTGAAAGGGGCTGTTGAAAGATTTCGAGATCACATTTGTTGTTCTGTGTAACTGGATGAGAAAACTACACCTGCTGCATTAGGCCAGACTGGTATGTAGATCACAACTAAACTCCCTTTGACAACACTCGGGATTCTCCTAGTCGCAATCGGGAATGGCAAAAGTTCTGATCTGATAACCGTGAACTTGAACAAGTTTCTAAAATGATTTGAACAGATATTCCTGTCCCCCTGATCACTGAAGTAGCCGGAAGTATGCCATAAAGATTTTACTAGAAGGTGGTGGCGCGTGCTACTCAACTATGTATGCACATTATACGATAAATCTGGTCTACATTTCTGTAGATAACATAAACACCTTAGCAGAAGGGAAATGTCCTATCACGTGTTCATGCTGTACATATAGTGTTGCACCATAATAACAGGAATGAGTGAAAACTGACACATCTGACAAATTAATTACACAAAACTACCTTCATTATTTTGACACTATAGTTTTAATTCAAGGCCTTTTATGTTCAGCAGAATATCCTACTAACAACGACACAACTGATTTTTGTGGAAGAAACTGGGCCAGCTTAAATCACACCAGCTTTTTCTACAGATCTAGTTAGTTTTATGGTTCACTGACAAAACCAGCGGCAATTCGGGATACATTTTAAAGATTGTCTTTCCGGGTGGTTCTTAGATTACTAATCATTGAAACAAAAGGAACTGGGAAGAAGACTGTCACATCCTGAAACAGTTGAACAAACATTCGACCACAATGTGCGTTCTGAGTTGACACTACATCAACCAAACTGTCACCAAACCGACAGATTTTCTAGTTGTGTGCTTTGGAGCATTTTGCAGTGTTTCGCTGAAGACGTAACGGCTGTCACTCAAGTTCGCCCCATTTATTTTCTTTCCAACCTCACCTCTTTCCACAGATTGAGTTCGCTTTTGGAACTCAGTTCCCCGTTTCCGTTAGCCATCAGTCCGATTTATTCCGTTCATTGTTGTCAGTGTCGAGTAATGGGCAAACTCCATCGGTATGACCAAGTTGCTGACCACAGCATTTTACTCATGTCCTGCTGCCTTGTCAAACTGAATTTTTTGAATCACCTTCAGTATCTTCTTTCCAGAGAAAATTCTGTTAAGCTTTCGTTATCAATCCCACAGATTAGAGTGGATTAGCTTGCAAAATTTTTCTGCCTGCAATGACCTTTTATAATTTCTCAAAGATTATTACTCGAGACTTAGTGTACACGATCGTTCCCCCGTATTCAACAGACTGTTCACTATTCTGTGTAATGGGGTGGATATTTCGTAAGACGAACGTTTTTTGTGTGTGACAGGTGATCAACGTTGTTGTCTTCTATTTCGTCTGCAAAACTGTATAGTTTCCATATCAGTACATAAAAGAGACGACGCGATAGACAACAAGGTTTTTTGTCATGTTACAAACATTTCTATTTCATCCTGCTGTCAAATGCCACAATAAACTCAACGCCGTAGACCAACAGAAGATGAAAGAACACTTTTACATCAAAGGAAGTTCGGACTTTACCCTGACCACTTCGATCAGGATAGTAGTTTGTGACAACTTTTCATCTGCTCTGGCCAGGCCTTATTCATTGGGAAAATTGGTTATACGCAATTTTTCTCGGACAGTTTGTAACCAGTTTCGTATCTATCTGTATTATATTAAGTTATAGGCCTTTAATTTTTAACCGCCTATGTGACGAAATTGAAAGTCGAATAAGTTTAGGAAAATGTCAGGTTAATCAGAAGATTGAACAGTTGTTTCAATATGGGTGTGCTGACAACTGGCAGTAAAAAAAAGGCGAAAATCTCTTGTACGTGATGGACAATGTACATGAGACTGCATGAATCGGCAAGTTACGGTGTACAAGACCGTCTGCATCTCATGTTAAAGGCTTCATTTACCCGGTTGGCTAAAAACGCGGACAATAATTTGCATGCCTTTGTAACAATTTTTGTTACTACTGACCTCATTTTACCTGGTTAGTATTCCTTCATTTTACTCGTTTTAATACTCTTACTCTAGTATGCCCTGCATCAGGGTTACGGTGAGAGGTAATTCGAGCCAAGTTCATGAGTTTTGGAATGGACGTATGAATTCGTGTTGGTAAGCACAAAGTCTTCGCCACTGTAAAAGTCACTTATTGCAGAGTTGTCACGTCAGCTGTGGTTGGAAATCCTGACCTGTTTGTCACAGGCAGATCCGTTTGTCAGTATTCAATATGGTTATCTTGTGGAAAAAGTGGTCGATGGTCAGCAGGTATTTGAATCTTCACATTTAAGATGCACTGGTCGAATAATGAAATCGCGATTCTTACGATGGCTTGATAGCATAATCCTCATGCCAGTTGGATAGGTATCATTTCGGCGTTAGTCAAGATCACCAAACGTCTGATGAAACTAGAGTTTGATGAAGCCGCAATGTGATCAAAACTTATCTAGGCTACGACTTCTTCGCTAAACAAAGTTAGTAGATATCATCTGCTAGGTTGGAACGTCATGATAGCCCAAGTCGCCGGTTGTTGTCGTCGGTGGACATCTTAACATGATGCAGTCAATAATGTGCTTGTGTCCGCGCAAGTTCTATCGTTTTGATTAATTTTGTTCACTTCGCAAAATTTTTATAGGGTTTTCTTTCATAGTTTTTTCCTTCACTCTTAGATGAACGGTGTTTCGAACCATAACACCGTTACCAATTGCATGACTATGTGTGTACGCCTGAATAACTTCTTGAGTAGGGGGATGACTGGTAGGAAAATCAACGTGGTTTTCTGTAAGTATGCGCCAACTATTAGAAGCACAAACAGTTTTATGATTCGGAGGAGGCGTTTTTGCGCACACAACCCGAAAGTAAACGTGGCACTTTCATGAGGACTTTAGCATTCCCTGGATGACCGTGAAAAATCTGGCATGAAAAGCCGTCAAACAACCACTTTTCGTCAAGGACGTGCAAAATATTTGAAGATCTATTAGACACACTGCTCGGCTTCCAAGTCGTTTTAGAAGATGCGCTGCTCCAGTTACTTTGTTCACGTGAATGATCAAACATGTCCTCATCACACCGATGTTTATTGATAAAGAGAATAACAAATATACGGACAGTTATCACAACAGCAGTTTGTAAACCTTAACTGAAACGGTCCTAGTAAACACTCTGGAATTCTACTCAATGTATATAGTTTGGAATATATGACTGCCAAGATATCGTAGACTTTGAACAAATGACAGCACTGTTGTAATGCTGTTCAATGCTCTCCAGACTTTAGGAAAGCGTCTTGAGGATAACTTATCTTTGCACGTTTTCTTTATGGGTTTCACAACTAAGTTTATTGCCGTGGAGCATCGTGAAAGGTGTCTGGTTAGTCGGGCTGCAAAGATAAGTTCATTTATTCACTTATAGCTTTCAGATTTAGTGCGGTTTTGAAGATGCGTATGTGCTTATGGAATATGCGTCCAATTTAACCTGAGTAGAGGAAGGTTTGAGAAACTGATACAACTCTGTTGTCTGAAAAATAAATGGTTCAATGTTCGTAAGGTATCGGCATCAGGAAGCCATAAAACCAACCCAGTTTCACTTACTTAACGTGTTAGCATGTTGATATGTTCTACTATTTTGCATTTTTAGGACCTGCCAAATATGAGTGAAGAAGACTGGCTACCACGATCAATCATAGATTTAAACAGGTCAGCCTGACGTAAGGCAGCGCAATAACTAGTGAAGAGGGTGAAACATCTGTCAACAAAACATTCTATATAGCCCACTTGACAGCTTGCACCGGAGCAAGAAAAACATCATTCACACAGATTATCCAACTATATACGACCTTATCGCAGATACGCTGACGACAATTTTGTCACTCTGCCTGAAAACGTGAATCTTACGGGCGCGGTGTAGCGACTAACTTGGACATGTCTAAATTCAACATCTATGTCAGTGGTGGAAGTGAATGGATTACTTTATTTTCAATCATCGCCATGGGTGAATCACAAAAACAGACCGTTAGGAAGGCATAAGTGATAGTGAACTAGCCAGACTTAAATCGTTTACAGCATAGTCACCAGACGAACAGAGAAATTAGCATGTCTCTTGTTAACTTTTAGAAAACCAACTGAACATTATGGTCAGTTTGTCTCCGCCGAATGTATCTGTAGTGGACAAGTGAGTATGCGATAGACCCTCGTCCACTAACAATTTAATACGCCTTTCCTGAAGAGCAATCGTAACGTAGTCCAAGTAGGCATCGAACTAGAGAAGGCAGTGAGGTTTGGAAAAAAACCGTATATTTCCAGCCATATTTGGAAATATGATAAGTAGTTAGTTCTAGCCTAGTCTGGGACCAACGGCAGCAACCAAGAGGAAAAAGAAGAGAAGCGCGAGATGGACCACAGTCCACTCGGCGGCGCTCAAAGGAGCGCCAAGCGAAAAGTGCGTTAAACAACGCTCGAAAAGGTTCGGGTTAAACAACCTTGAAGAATGAAATAAAAGATGAGTCGTTAAGAAAAGGACAAGCATTCGATGCGTGCAATTAGTTGCACGACTGAAGAAAGTGGCACTGAGTTCGTATCAGGTCTTCCTATTGCAGACGTACACAGAATCATACGTACAGAACAAACAAGCAGGAAAACGCGGTTGAAGCCGGGATCCTTAGAGAAGCCACACGATCGTCGGTCACTACATATCCCCGGCCACTTAATCACCAACAGCATCAGTACTTCCCATTTGTCAAGGAAAACCTACTACTTCTGCCGTTTTCATTCCAAGGTGAGGGTTCATTCAACACCACCTACTCTTTCCCAGCAATCATTTGTCGTAGCATAGTCAGTAATGAGCTTATGTTAAACTTGTATAGTCAGTGGTACACTAGGTGTCCATTACCAACAGGTGTTAATCACTAGTGAGTAGGGTGCACAAATGATTACGGCTTTACCTGACCAGCTTTTAGCCAGACTTTTAACTTTCAATTCATTCTGACAGCAATTTCCAAGATAGCTTGTTGATAACTTAAGACTGGGAATGATCGTACCATCCGTTGTGATGAATTATTTGCCAAACATGGTGGTAAGAATCAATAATACCCAAGTTAATACAGTGAAAGATGACTGAATAATTCTGAGAAGGTGGTAGCACAAAGTTAGTGAAACAACAATTGTTAACAGTCCCATCATAATTCGAAAATTTGTAGAGGATTTCTGACGTAATTCTAACGAACAAACATTTGTTGAATTTTTTCCGACATGAATACTACTAACTGACCTCCATTGTGAACTTCAACCTTTCAATGATTGCAGCACTGTCAAAATAATCTGTGCATCGGCTGGAAGACTTCTCTGGAGACTGGTGATCTAAAGACATTCGCCACTCTCGTGGAAATCGCATTGGTGACCATGAGGCGTAAGGTCGACTCGGAGGACTTCGATAAAGGGTTCCTGACGGTGGTGTGCAAGATTTGGCCACCATCGGGGAGATAGAGCTGAGAGAGCATCGACCACTTTGCGGAATACCGACTTGGATTGTCTAATGAAAAACAAATCACAATGCAAGCGGGTGACAAGAATGTTGCAGCCTGACACTGACTGACAGACCGATTCTGGTATCTTTTATTGAAATGCTTGAACATGGCAATTATCGATTATATTTGACTGTAAAAGAATGAAGCATAGGCTGTTGACACATCCTGATCAGGACCATTTTATAGTTCGGTTCGAACCGACTTGTGAATAGCGCTAAGTGTGAACAAAATGATTAATGGTGAACATTCAACATTACGTTTAGCTGTAAAACGTTGGTTGTGTTGGAAGTAGGAAAACAGTTCTTCTGACAATTTAGTGTGCATAGGCGCATCCAAAAATTCAAGTGCGAACGACCTGGGAATTGTGACAAGTGCTGGTCAGAAATTTTTAATTCAGTGAGATACGAGGCAATGAGGTCACCAGTAAGTCTAAAAAGATTAGTTAGATCCTGCGGTTTTCATGCGTGTGGATTTGTCTCAGTTGCTTTCAATGGGATGCGCATGCTTTGCACGTTGACTGAGATCGACCTTGATTGGAAAGTTGGTTTCACACTCAGCGCAGCGAAGGATTGAAGGAAGCTGAACAGCTATTCCCTGTCCTGCCCCATTTTTACATCGTTGCATACGATCAAATGCAGGCAAACCAGGGTGAGATTTACACATCTGGTCATATTCTATATAGAAATACCCCATATGATGACGCCGAGCCGCTGGCAAAATTCTCATGATCCATGGTAACTAGTACAGAGTGACTAGCCCTATCTGTAAGTAGCGAACGCTTTGTCAGTCAAGGTTAGAACCAAGACTACAAAGTTAACATCTTTAGGAGGTGGATCGGCGCGCTGACTGTTGTGAACCAGTAGCTCACAACTTGGACAACGACATAATTAGCTCATCACGCCAACTGGTGTGTGCGATTGTACATGGTGCTCACAGCGTAATTTATCTGATAGATTATCACTGACCTCACTGTTTCACTGTTGTACTTTTCGGAAAATTAGGCGGTCAGTGTACTCTTTTGTATTCAGTCAAGTAAACAAACAAACTGACCACTATCTTAAACACCGGAGAGTAGTAATGTAAAGTGAATTAAGCAAAACAGAGTGAAAATCGATACCTGTGTTTGTAGGTTATTTTGCCAATATGCTGTTATTTCCAGTCTTTCTATTTTTGGCTGTAGTGGCTTCTCACCGGTCTACCAGAGTACTTACTGAATGCGTTTCAGTTTTCTTTCGGTCGAACGTACCTTCTACGTACATAGATCAAAATTCCATTTCGTTTGTTGTTCTTTCGGGGCACAATAACAGTTCGACCGGATCATCAACTTGTATGATCTGCTTCTTGTTGTACGCAGATTTTCGGTCATACTGCGTGTTTTCGCTGCAAGTTTGTCAGTGTCTCTAGCTGGATGGTTCGTTGGTTAGTAGGCTTAGGGTAAAAGACATAGGCTGCTGCCAATATTCTTATGAATGGCTATTTGCCAGAAAATTGTAGAACTGCACTGTAGGCAATTCTTTAGCCAACGCCATCACTATCACTATGGACGTCAGTGATTTATACTAAAGTGTAGCTGCTACACAACCATGCAGAGAGAAACAAAACCTAACTCGGAAGCATAACCAAGGACCTTATTACTAAAATCTATCATGCCTTAACTCAAACATTCAGTATCAAGGTGTCCATCTCTCGTAGACGGATAACCGTAGCGTGAGTGTTCAACGCCGTGAGGTGTGATTCTTTCTTCCACTTCAGAAACACTTTATCGATTTTGAATGCAGGTCATTTTACTCCATTCGGTTAGCCAGGTAAAACACTGCATTTCCTGGGCCACAACGCTCATTCATTTGTAAAAATCGGGAGGTCTTTTCCGTCGTTTGCTGCCCACTCCCAGATAAATGACCTTCAAACTTGCGTGGATTAGATTCCGTGCACACGGCTTGCTGATAACAACTGTCGCTGTTACTTCAACAAAAACTATCAATCAGTAATACCGTCAAGTAATTCAGTTAGAAGGGAACTATGATCATTCATACCTCGCACCGTTTTGTAAAGGGGAATAATTGTTGACGATCACCAATCATGCAGTTTCTCTCCTGTCTTTGATACAAACCGAGGGAGTTTGTATCATGAGCGATTGCAGCATGTGTGTGGACCGGTTGGTAACTATTCACAGTTCCACGGAGCAAGACATCTACTATTGCTATCGGTAAACTGAACTGAATTTATCGTTTGAATGCGGTCCTCGTCCATCCACCAAGGCTTTTGCTCTCATGTATATGTGTGAAACCTTAGTACAGTCTGTTTCACTTACCTGATTGCGTCGCTCATCACTCTGACTGACCGGTTTTGCAGGAGTTGGCTGAATTTTCACGATGGGTGACAGTACAGGGTGCATCGGTTTGTAGCGAGTACAATCCGGAGCACTGCGAGCACGACGGCGGTCTTCAATTCTGGGTATAGTGCCGTGACGAAACAGAACTGGGCTAGTTTTCTGCGAAACAAGAAGAGATACCGTTGGTGATTCAACCGAAAACTGTGTCCACAATTTCTGCAAAGTATTTTACTGGGAGAATGTAAGCTAGCTTTCTGGATTTGGAGACATACGCTGTGTTACATGAACATAAATCCTGGTTCAGCAAACGCTTTCCGTTTTGTTGCTAACAGGTGGTGTGAAGAGTGATGATTCTGAAGAGACGAAGGTTGAGAAAATTTGCGCCTTGGTTGGGCTTGAATCAGCAAAAAAACCATGTTTCCTGTGCCATGTGCTACACCAACTGAGCTCTCGACCTGACTTGGTAGTTCAGCTGTTGTGGTACATGCTAGGTTGGGCGCATGCTTCTCGTCGGTGTTTCGAATACAGCTTTGGTTAGTAGCTGGTACCCCAAACACTCGCTCCCACTGACTACCAGTAAAATGGTGCACAGCTGTTTTGACTTAATTGAGTCTCATCATCAGCGCGCACACCGTTGAATCGAACTTCAGAACAGTGAACAAGCCACAGATCGTAATCTAGATACGTATCCACTAGGCCACTGTTAATCAACTTCAGCCTATGAGTAGAAAAAAGCGTGACAGCTAAGGATGGTGGGTAAACCAACCACAAAAAACTGGTTTTGCTATAGCAGACCAGTATAATGCAGCTGTCCGTTCATCTTACTCACAACATCAGACCGCATTAAAAAGGTACCAATATAAAACATCTGGCCTACTTATATATAGCTTGCCAAAAAGCTGGACTCTAGTCGGAATATGTCAATTAGTGTCAACCAGCCGATTTCTTGTAGTGGTCAAATGGGCTAAGAGTTTGTAGGTGTTTGGGTTCAAAGTTCCGCATGCTTCGCCTAGTGCATAACTGAGCTTTTTCGAATCTCAACACGATGCTTTAACCTAGGTCTGGGTCAAAATTAACTGGACGACACAAGCGTGGTCTCCAAGGCCAAACGCGTGCGACCAGGTATGATAATACTGGACAGAACTGTTGTTTAAATGAATACCATTAAGCGTACATCATCTAACGTGTGGTCGAAACCAGCAAGCGCCCACAGGTTGAATTTGAATTGTGTATCAGAGCGTGCTGCTGTGTTGTCGATGCCGTTTTAGTTTTCGTTTGTGTAAGTCGTGTACATGGCTTACTAGGCCTTTGGCTCATGCTTGTTTCTTGTTGTTCCCTTTTTCAGGACTGTTGTTGGAACCCCTACTTGGGAACAGCGCTGTCCCCTGGTGTTTCCACGTTGCCCCAAAATTGGTCCGTATACGGACCTTATAAGTGTGACGGACAATCAGAGTAAAGACTGCCGGCTTGCATGTTACAATCATGTTAAGTTGGAGCAGATACGACCGTTTGTTGTCTGCCTCTAGTGGGAGAAGAAAGAAGTGAAACAGCAGCAAATACATTGGGAACAGAATGTTTTCTTTAAGCTTAGCCGACTAACCATCCAGATAGCAATGTTCAGTTTTACAATGGACAGACACTCTGCCTGGTGAACATCGCTCATAAAATTGAATCTTTTCATTCGTGTCTTTCTACAAGTACCACGTCATTAGTACCGAAGTAAAGTACCACTGATTATCCCATTAAGAGTCGCAAATTGTTTAACACGTCAACATGCTTGTCGTGAAGTACACACCCAAACTGCAATGATGACAGTTAAGGTATCATTTTCGTAGGCGACTGTGATTGACTTTATGATACCAGATAGCTCGATAGACAGCCCTAAACTAACAACTTCTCTACCCTTGATTACAACTACTTCCAAGTTTTGCCAAAATCAAACATCTCCCCATGAAGGACTGCTATTCATACCGAGGCGAGACTGGTTTCCTGAGGCTCGAAGGAGCTAACACAGTAATGATCAAGGTTAACGAGATGTATACCAACGTAGAGACCACAATGTCATTGAAGTAAATCCGAACGAGATCAAGAGCTAGCGAAACTAACGCTTTCCATCAATCACGTGTTAATGTTTGCACCACTTTGGTAAATTGTAAAGGTAGCAGGTACTATCCACCAGCTAGAACAAGTACTAACGGAGTACACATTGACAAGGTTCATGTATATTTACATTAGCGTTAGTGCACATTGAGACAGTCGGTCAAAGCTTCGAACGAACTAACATTCTGGGTGATGATTTGTTTGTTTACTCGATGCTATTTGAGTTGGGTGATCCATCTTCTTCAACACGGCAGAGTGCAGTTTAGGAAATATTTGTGAGCAATTCGGTGAAAGTAACGACGTATTGTTAGTAATAAGCGTAACTATGAAACATTCGGTTGATCGATGAACCGTTTGATTTTAGCAGACGAGCAAGAAATAAACAGGTTTATCTGCATATGATATTGTTCTGCATGTTACCGTTAGTCCCAAACACGCGGTTAGTGTGAAAAAACAATTGATATTTAAAAAACAATTAACTGATCGATCTTGAGCCATGAGTGACACTCAAGGACAAAATCTAGACAAGTGAATTTCGTCTTTGTTAGTAAGTTTTGAGTGAATAGCTCCGGCTACCCTCGATTAATCAGTAACGCCACGCACTATTTCAGAACCTGTGAGCCACAAGTCTTCCGTCACATTAAACAGATAAATTAATATTGATTTTGTGCAGCACATGGTTAAGAAATGCTTTAAAACAGGAAGGGTCCACTTGTTGTTTGCGGGGTGTCGGTGGCTAGCATGTGTACTTATCCATTTGTCATATACATTTGTGTAGTATATTCTTATTCTGATTGTATCCATTCACTTTGTCCCACAAATGTTTTTGCTTCCGTAACTGTAATACGGTTATTATTTATCCGGTAAAAACGACAGTAGTTTACCGTTTTGCTCTAGAAAGGGGTAACCTAGTGATTTTTCAGATGAGAATTAAATTTTTGCGCCAGTGTGGTGGAGTTTTTGAATGCACCCTTGAGCAACCGGCTTAAAATATCTACAAATATATCCTTCCCTTCCGCTTAGGAATGTGCACACTTCAAAACCCATTAAATACTACCAGTTAGTAATGGATTTAGTTGATGCAAATTGAGTAAAACTCACGATCGGATACAGCTTGGTATTCTGCTGGACGCCACAATCAGCCATTTTTGAAACGAACCCCTAGACACGACTTTCCTACTTGTAACAGCTCTTCAGAAATGTGTCACCTTGACGCGACCGGCATTTAACTTTCCGTTCACTTTCTTATGAATGCCTTCAAGAAACTGGGTTGAAAGTAAAATCTAGGTTTTGTCAAGGATTCTCAATGATGACCAGCTCTAACAAGAGTACAACTCGAGTCCAGTGCTTTTTACTATTTTGTCGTGACTACGCGACCCTCAGCATGACATATCGATCGATATGTGATCGAAACATGAGCCATTACATGACAACTTCGATGTCCCAAAGTCACCGGGGGGCAATTTCGGCAACAGTGAAGGAAATAAACGATCGCCCTGAGAACTGTTTGCCGGTAAACATCAGACTGAGTGCAACCGGAAATTGGTAGGATGCCAATATATATTTAAATCGATCAATCGAGACTTTTGTGAATCACGGTAGGACAACTTACACCATATTCCCTTGACACTGAAGATGTTGTAAATCAAGCAAGAAATCAGAGATCAGCTGTCCTCTCTGCGGTCACTTTGATCGAACCCAAATGCTAATTCCAGCAATTTATGAATTGTACATCTGAATAAACTTCAGTCCGACCGAAACAGGTGTAATTCACAGGCTATTTATCGTTCTTCTGCTTGGACAAACGGTTCATTAGAGTCTAGTTCATTTATTTGTAAGCGTTCACCTTTCTTCCACTTGTTATCGTTAGTCCCCCTGCCTCAACTATTTCATTTCTCATTAATATTATTAACGCAGATTAACACTTATCATGTTACTATGAGTACTTGATACGGATTATTGTCCTATCCGAATACACGTATGGGAACCCGTTCGTCCAAGGCCATAAATTACACTATACCACGTGTAAGGCAACAGAAGGACACACGTACACTAGTATACCACATTGGTTGGGCTCCACCTCAATTGATTTGTGATCACAGCAATATTGTTTTGTTCGGTTCGAATGTCATGCAGACAAATATAATTTGCCTCATCTGTGAAGGTCTTCTGCCTCCACTCCGGGTGACCAGGTGTCATGTAGAAATCGATTCTCTAAGTCTCTCCCAAGCCTCACCATCTCGCATCTTGACTTGATCGCCGATTGCTTGACGTCTACTTTTCGTTCGAAATTATACGAGTCTGTAGCCAAACGCTGAAAACCTCAGTGGCTAACCTCCTGTTGGCCATGGCTGCATATATGTGAACTTGGAGCATTGCACGCAGTCAGTGTAAAGAATCATCGTGCGGATTCAAACCAAAATGAATTGGTGCAACTAAACGGAGCTTGCTCCTTGGTGAACTGGAGTGTCGTATATATTTGAATCATCGTTGATAGAAATTACTTCCAGTGAGCTGAAATGATGAAATATTGGGTGATGATCTGTTAGTACATGTATGCACTTGTCTGTTGGTTTTCTATTCGACGAATGTATTGTTTTTGCATAAGGGGAGACCGCAAGAAAGAGAAACGTGGACCATTAATCACTTGTAAGATATCCGCACCAAATTTTGTACGAATGAAGTCAATCAGCTTGGGCGTCGTGTTTAACATGTTATTGGTAAATGGATTGAGAATAACACAACGTTATGAGCAAGTTGTAATACTCTACAGGAAGGCCACCCGAGGTGGTTGAAACGTAGATTATTACAACTTGCTCATAACGTTGTGTTATTCTCAATCCATTTATCAGAAAAGTGGACCGTTTAAAAAAATGTGCCTCATAACAACGAATACTTCCCCTAAGCTAATTACTAATCAATTAAAAGCGGTTTCGTACCATTCTCTCTTGCTTTTCCTTCCGGGTAGTGGATGACGGTTGAACGGGCTTGTATGGAGTGGGTTGATAAGATGTGGAGGTAGTAGCCAGAACGGTGGTAGTTCCACGCGCAGGATACCGAGACGATGGAATTGAGTCTACATGTGACGGGGGTTCCTGAGTAGGGAAAAGATCTCTGAAGAGGTACCATAAATTTGGTAAACCATGGTTGACGTTATCTACGCATATTGTCTCAGTAAACAATTTGTTTGCGTTTAGCAGTTACAAGCATGAGGCAAAAAGTATATAGTGGTTGTTATTTTGTTGTTATGTAGTTTTTATTTGTTTACCCATCTTTTCATTGCGTGTGAAAAACTTATAGACTCGAAGTTTTTGAGGTGTATCGGAAGTTTCTTTCCTTACTGAACTTGTCCATGAGAACCTAATTGAAATTTTAAGTAAAACAAACGACGTAAACTTTTCAATTTTGGGTCATTCGTTTGGAGTTGATTAACTGATTACCTGTCATGCACTTATCTACCAAGTCAAAATAATCAGAACACCATATCAGGGCGCTAAATTTTTTTTAAAATCCTACCATTTTCATAGATAAATAAAAATGTTTACATTGACTCTCACGTCTGCGCGACAAGCATGTTGCGTTTTGGTTGACCTGTTAGGGATTACGTTCCACGACCTTGACATATACATTACTCACAAGCGAAAGTGATTAGGCGTGCCCCACATGAGGTCACCGGCGCAATGATCAACATGGTTGCCTCATGAAAGCGTGGCCGGAATTCTAGTCCCGGCTGTGGCAAGAACATGCATTACTGACGAGTTCTGCCAAAAACGAAACTCCAATCTAGTGCTTCTTTTCGAAACAGGCTGAGTGGGAAGTCTATCTGAATGCGAAGACTGAAGTAAATTATGAGTGAATTCCAATCTATAAGCAGTTCAGTTGTCTAAATCCGGTAAGCTTTTATACAACGCGTTTTATTCAACAGTTCTTACAAACAGATTCGATTTATCAAATGTTAGCTGGTTTTGCTCGGGAGGTGTTGATCGACCCTAGTTCCGCTTACATCAGCTTGCGTGCGAGCCCTGATTGGCTGACTGTTCTCCGATCAGGAATCCGTTCCAGTCCAGTTTCCTTACACTGTTGAACACTGGAGGCAGCGATTATTACCTATTCCAGCCAGTAATGTTCACATTCTGTTCAGAAAAGTCCACCAAACTGATTGGATTAGTCTCAGTTCTGTCTTCATCTCCATACCTTTATTGTACTATGGACTGATGTTACTGCACTTTTAAACTACATTACTTGTAGTTGTCCTCAAAACATGCAACTGACCCGACTGGTTTGAAGGACTATATCACAACAATTGGGATGTTCCCCTGAAAAACATCACTGCTAATTGAGTTATGACTTTTTTTCAGACTATTAGTGTGAATGGGCACAATCCACCTTGGGCTATCAGTTTTTACCGACTAAGACCGTGAAGGCTCGAAACGCTGTTTGTTATGGTCCTCTCAAACGAACACTCCATGACCGGTTTCATCCTCGTTTAGACGCATCTGGTGGAGAGAGTATGAATGGAGGATCGAACCGGCCACCTTTTATGATAAGATATAGTACACTTATCCTATCAGTCATCAGTTCTATCAGAGGATAAGAGCATTGTCATAGCCGTTTCGACCCTCCATTCGGACTATCTCTGATACCTGATGAGTTCAAACAAGGACGAAACTGGTCGTGGAGTGTCGGTTTGAAGGTGAGCATCAAGTATCAATACAGAACATTGCTAGTTGTTCGCGGACTATTACGTTGACGTCGCAGAGATCTATCATGAAGAGCTCAAGTGGGCATGACTAAACATCGAACGGTGTCTGTCAAAACCAGTAATTTTACGCAACATGCAGTTTGCAGTCAAACAGGGTCATATGGTTGCACATTCGTACGAACACGCCTAAACGCATAAAAAGGCATACGCTGGAACTCTCGCGTACACCAAATCATGTGACTGATGATATGGAACTATTTTCCTTTGGAGGTGTGTGCATGTGTACTGGATGGCTGGACACAGGTCTCATTCACACGCCACCTGGCCTGATTCCTGCAGGCTTACAACGGAGACGTGGTGTGTGAGTGGAAGCACAAGTGGTGCAGTGCAAGCCACTTGTGGTGACGGTTTAGTGTAGATATCCTTTAGTTTCGATGTAACAGGCCAATCTAAAACGGATGCCGCCAGCCATGTGTAGGTAGGTAGTCCAATGGAGTTGCAATGGGAATACTGCCGTAGACGGATCATCAAACAAGATATGTGACCAGCATTAAGACCACAGATTTAAACTCAGCTTAGGACAGATGTTATTGGTTCATCTCAGCCGGCGATCGATCGGTGTGATCGCTCTTGCAGAATGGATACAATCATCCGATTTGTGTTATCCAACCATTTCAAACTAATCGACTGTAATGACGGGCACATCTGAACAGAAACTTGACCGGTAGCTCAGTGTCAAGTTTCATCAGCCAGTTACATTAGTGTAAAAAATAGCAACTGCACTTTCGTCAACACAAACCGCATTGAAACAAGTAAACCTAGCCAAACAATAAACACCTCAAACGACACTTTCTCACTTGTCTGAATTTTTAAGTCTATAACGATTCAGTATATTTTTGCATTCTCGCTCCTGCCAGGTTGATTACAATCAAGTTGAATTATGGTCTCAGACAGTTTAGATCTTCATCCGAATGATTTTACCGTTAGTGGCTGCAAATCAGGCAGTTTCAAGTGTTCTAGCTGATTAACATTGGTCAGATGGTAATCAACTGTACTCTCAGTCTGGTTATGCAAGAAAGTAACCACGATTCAATCGCGATTTCTATAAACAGTGTGAATAAGTAAACCCAGGTCTGATGATGATGGTGCTCAACAAGTGACTTCGGAAAGCAGCATGGTTCACCATTCATGACTATCAAGCGTCTTGGCAACGTAACCTGTTTTGATTGAAATTATGTTGACTGTCAGTGTCACATTCCATAGCCACACGAATGACAGCACACACTAGCAATCTTGTATCGATTGAGAAAATGACAGGTAATTCAGCGGCGGGTGACTGCTGTTTTTGCTCACAACTAACATAATGAGTTCAGTACCATGTCCTTTTCATGCTACACAGACAGTTTCATTTGAAATACAGAAAACCGGTTCTTTATAGCAGGTTGCTGTTTATACTGGTCCACCTCTAACTTGGTCTGCTGTTGTATACCATCATCAATATGAGAAAATGATCCTAAACTTTTTTCACAGCTGAATGCATTTAGAAAAGCATCAATTGTGAATAGTCTAGTCTTCGGTTAGATTGGAACGCGAGACAAGAACAGAGTGAGAAAGCTTAGATCAGTCACAATTGGTTCTCTTCGAGCTCAAACATTTACCAAACTACTTGTGAATAAACGAACGATGTGATACGAAGACCGCATTTTTTCGATAATATTTTTCCTAATACGAAGGTTGTGCTCATGTTTGAGCTAAATTTCCAAACGTTCATTAATAATCTAACTCGTGCTCTATTGGTTAAATCAAGACGGTGGGCTCAGCCTAGCTGAAGAGTTCTGATCACAAAGTTATCAACTAAACTGAACAGAACGGTCTATTTTTTTCCTCCTCCGTAATGATCAGGTAGGCTGAAGACTACTTACACAAGGTCGGGGTTGAGCGATTGAACATGACTACTAGGCAGGCTCATGCGATATTCCTGGTATAGTGATCCGAAAGAGGACATGTACTACTGATAAACTTTAATGGGAGAGAAATACGGGTCAAATGCTCCTCGTAAAGGTTGTTCATCGAATGGCTTATTTGATTATGGACGCTGTGGTCAAGTCTGAATGGCATTCACTTTGAAGCGATCTGAATCCCCGAACTTCTTTCATGAAAATGTCTTACACTGTCGAATCGACGACAATTGTCTTTTATGTAGATATAGTAAAATCTTACCAGGAAGCGGTAGGATAAATTCACTATGATTAATACAGAAGAATTATACAGAGATAGGAAATATAGTAGCCATAAAATTATAGCTCCATGTTGGACTGCTGTTGTGTAGTCCGACTACAATGTTGATCGAATGTCGAACGGTCTAACAAACGTCCGACGGGGAGTCAATAGTGGAATTGAACTGCTAATTACAGCAGATCGGGGATATCTGAACTGCTAGGCAGAAGTGAAGTCGGTACGATCTCTCATATTGATCGGTCAGAGTATTGGAGTATGTACGAGGCCGACTGAGTATTCATAATTCCAGAACAAATTGTTAGTGGTCGGTCTTTTGGTTGTCTAACGTTTCATTTCTGATATTGAAGGTTTCTCAGACCTCATGAATGAGCTACAAATTTGGTGGTACTTAATGTAGGCTAGGTGTAAGCGACTAACCAAAGCACTACTCGCTACTTTTTCCTTCGTTTAGGTGCATACCTCTAGCCTAACCTAAACACCACCACCATTGTAGCTAGTTCATATGACTCGAAAAAGCATGTGTCAGAACTGAAACGTTGTCAAGAAAGATAAACTGCCAGACGTTCACAAGTTGTTCTGAAATTCCGTATGCTTAATTTGCCTCGGACAGTTTGCAACCAATAGTTTACATTTTGTTTCTCCTTATTTCTGTCAACTGTCAACAAACCGTAATTTTCAAGTAGGACACTGCTTTCTTTTAAATCGTGTATATCACAAAGTTATGGTTAGTTTTTCGAAGTAGTTAAGTCTGGACTAGCTAGATTATATTGATGTTCACAGTAAAAAGGAAAATTCACTGATCTCATTAGTTAAACAACTACACGAGGACGCTAATCCTTACTGCTTTATGACCCATTTGACAGTTGCTAAGATGCGTTAGTGAGTGATTTTGAGTTTCAACATGTAAAAATTTACACATGATGCACAGAAGTATCGAAGGCGAAAGGGCGAAAGTATGATAATAGTGCTTCACAAAATAGTAAATCATAGATTAACTGTTTAAGTTGCTTACGTCTATTTCTCGTATTTTTATGCACAATTATTTACATGTGATGCTCTTTCAAAGTTTCGATCTACTGCTCTCTGACGAGATACTTTCGTTTATTGTGAAATATATTGGCTGCAAAGTCGATAACAAGAAGATTGCATGGTAGCACAACCGTGTTGCTTGATGTAAATGGTAACTGATCGCTTTGATGAGTGAGTTTGCTGTACTGATATCAGCCCATCGACAATAACCTCAGAGCCACATTCAAGTGTTCAAGCACCTGTCTGCTGCCATGTCCTGACGTTGCTCTTTTGTGTCCTCTAATTGTTCGACTTGGAATCACTGACATCAGAAATGATTATGACATTGAAAACAACACAATAGTGATCGAAAATAAAACATAAATGTCTCACAGACTTAAGAATTTAGAATAAACGGAGTGATCAAGACAGAGAGTTCGAAGCATGGAGACGGAATTTCATGATTGTTTGAGAGTAGCATAGTTGAGTTATGGTTTATAGTGATCACTTTCAATCACAACACCTAAACACTAGATACTCCAATTCGCAAACGAAGCTATCCCAACATGCAACATTTAACAACAGGCGTTCACTGATAGCCTTTCATAGTGACTCAGTTGATAGTAAAAACCTGCCAGACATCCATCAGCATAATACACCATACTAACTTGCGCTTCCTGCGTTCCGCGATCATTATGTGTATTTAGCCTACTTGTTTGTAACCCTGAGAACTCTGTAAACTTCACGTAAAATATAAAACTCACGTCCTCATTAAGATCGGATTGCGCTTAAGTAGTTAACGCACATTTTATAAGTGTATTTGGTGGTGGTCTGAGAGTTCACAGATATTCACCGAACACTACGCACTTCAGAATAAGAAAGCTGCAACCATATATGACTCTTGTCCAAGTTACACGAGTATACTTATACATACACCTATATCTATGTATAATTGTGTTAGTATGTTTTAAGGATTGAAAATATTTTATACACCTCTTGTCGTCGTTTAAAAACTCAACCTTTCACTACTCTACTGTGAACTTCCTAAAAGACTGCAGAAACTGTTGTGCTCGAAGTTACATAGGTTACAAGTTCACCTGGGACCTCATAGAGTCATTCCAATCTTTTCCCTGTGCAATTCAGTTCAGGTTAATTACCCAAAATTATTTTGACTCCTCGAGGTGTTTGATGAGTTATTTGCAAAGGACAGTAAATGTGCATTTGTGTCAACGTAAAAATGATCAAGTTATTTTATTTTACAACATTCCAACATTAAGCCTCATAGCCTTTGTATTCTCGAAGGGTCGTCATTTCATGAACTTTTTTGTTTACGTAAAATTTACATCTCGTTCAATGTTGAGACGAATCCCATAAATTTAGTGGCTACCAAATGAATATCAAACCGGTATGTTCCTTGTAACAATCATTGGGTCATGCATGATCCAAATCACAACTCTAATACACGAAAGTATCCATATCACAGAAAGTACATTTGAAAATTCGAAAACTACAATCATATATGAATGACGCTCTATTGTGTTAACCTAAATCCTCTTACTACTTCGCCCCAAAAGGGACGCTCATAAGCAGCCTGGGTAATGTGTAATCCTTACGGTGGTGTTAACGATACAATTTCGACTGGATTGGAGTTAACTAACAGTGTAGAAAGTAACCAACACATGTGTAAAACGCTTAAGTAAGTGTCGACTCGCTGAATCACCTCCTCTTGTTGTCAGCTGGGTAGGTTCAGTGCGAGCCTTAACTGGCTAAGCGTTTAGCGCCTCCATTTAGAGCCACCCACAAGAATTAGTGCACATTCTCCCTTAGTCTTTGACTGCATCGACTGTGATGGCAGCTTTCTCACCAAAAGTGATCTCCCTCAAAACGGGGAAATATGCAACCGGGAAAAGCTCAGGTGCATGAAAGCCACCGGATCAAATTGGTCTCAGCAAGAATCGGTTGCTCTTATCAGATGTGCTGATGCAGTGGCCCCGCGGTGTCGACACTCGACTCGAACTTCAGCACCGGATCTTGTCACATTTCATTAACCGCATTCCGGTGAGCATCAAGACGTGTTTGTATACTTTAACTTGGCAGAAGAATATTGCCCCATTTCCATTCCACCTCCGGTCTCACAGACAAACATATACTTGGAAAGTGAGTCACAGGCTGTTGATCACTCCGAGTAGTTTACCTGTTTGATTCAAACAGCAATTACCCAAATGGAATCCTATACCAAACCTTTCCATCACAGTGACGAGTTACCAGCTACTGGCCGCGGTCTTCAGGCAAGCATTTTCACAACGATACGAGATAAATTGCTGCTGAACATGCACGCCTCACAAACTTTCCAGTAAGCCTGGCGACTGATCACCCGACGATGTGGCCGTGTTAACGTGAGAACCCACGCGACAAGGAAGCAGATACGGAGAGCTAAATATGCAGCGATTTAGGCACTGTACCACGAGCTTAAGAAAGATGCTGCGTTTGCAGTTTTCTTTGGAAACTGGAGAACCGCCTATAGGATGAACCGCGGTACCTCAGATAATTCCAACGAGTACTAGTTAGAGGTATTATTTACTTAGCCACACACTGATGAGAGACAACCATGTAAGATGCTGCCTCCGAACTGGTCTCTGATCGACCCGATCACTGGGGAAGAAGTTTCCCAACATCTGAAGAGCATGGAAAATTACGCTGTAGGTTTGGTTTGTCGCCGACACACTGAAGCTGCCAAATGAAGTTTGTCCGGTTCATCTGTGTCGTCTTCTTACCACAATTGTTCCGAAAGTAAACAACCCTTCTTCTCTCAGTGAACTGAGACCTATCACCGTGTCTACAACTTTGGCACATTACTATCACAATATACTAACCGATCTGTGAAATACGCGCCTGCAGTTGCCCGCTCTTCAGTTTGCATTCCTACATCGTGACGGTGGCCTCGAGGCGACCTCGATGTTTCAGGCGCTGCTCTAAAAATCATGCACCACATCTTCAATTTTGTGCACGGCTTTTATCGACTTGTTTAAACCGTTTGATTATACTTCACATGACTCTATTATTAGGTCGGCTCAGGCTTTTGACGCTGTTCCGCCCCTAAGGCATTACATTGCCGACTCCTATCGGAATACTTCTGCCTCGTTCGGAGTCTCCGTTCTCTGATCCCAGCGTGGTGTTCGCTGGGCTGACCTACCGTCTGCGTTTCTGTTCAACATGGCAATAGATGAGGTGCTGGCTCTACCTCGACCGGAGCTTGATTACCAGTTCCACGATACACTGGTTAACGGTTTCGCTTACGCTGACAATCTGATCTTTCTAGTTCAGGATCCTACGCGTCTCTCCAAGAAGGTTGCAGTCGCCGCTAGTGCCCTGGAATTATCCGAACTGAAGATCAGCCCGCGCAAGACTAAACTCATGGTCATCCACGGCGACCATAAACACAATGCAACCACTATCTCTAGCGAGTCTATTCACTTAGGCTCGGACACTATCCATTCACTAAGCACTTTTTACACGGCGACCTATCTAGATATCTGGTTAACCTGGAAGGACTAGACACTCATTAGTTGCTGACTACATCTTCGTATGATGTTGGATGTAACCACAGAAGAATCCTTGAAGCTACATCAACGCCTGCAACACCTTAGGCAACATCTAATCCCGAAGATGAATAACTTGTTATTGTTGAGCCGAATCCACCGAAACACACCCAAAGCTATGGACTGTACGATTCGCCAGTTTGTTCGGCATTGGCTCCGTCGTCCTAAATACACACCAGTCAGCTACATCCACACACTAATTCGTTCGGGCGGTCTGAGCACCCACCATTATTCCCATCCCGCGCAAATCTTGAGTGAACAGCAGTCTCTCCACTCAATTTCCATTTCTTCGGAATGTGGTCGAAGATGACTTGTTCGGCCCTATCTTGAGGGACGTGGGCATCCCGGTACGCGTTCAGGGTGTAGTGGTGACGAACAAGGAGGAAGCCAACGTAGTGTGTATGGATAAACTCCACCATTCGCTTGAGGGCCGTGGTCTTTAGGAAGTGTCACGCTCTCCACTCTCTAATCGTTGGCTGTTCAATCCAGAATGCATCTTCCCCAGAGTTTTTATTCGTGCCATCCAGCTCAGATATAGTCTTCTGCGGACTAAGGTCTGAAATTCACGAGGTGGCCGAAGTGACCACTCACTTCTCTGCCGTGGTAATTGCGGTCAGCCAGAATCTATCGCTCACATTCTGCCATCATGTTGGATCACCCATGATGTGCGTTGTGCTTGACACAATCGCGTGGCCAGAACTGGCGAAAGAACTGCACAACACGGCTTATACAGTCTTCGAGGAGTTGCGAGTACCAACGGTGAGTGCGTTCATCAAACCTAATGTGTACGCGGTTCGTGACGGCGCTGCTGTGGTGACTGACGTCAGTATGGTGGATGACTACCAAAGTGAACTTACCTGGACGTACAAGGTCACAAAGTGCAGAAGCGATTCTCATAATGCCACTATTCAATCGGTCTCCATGCCATGGTCTGTGAGGTAGACTTTATTTCTCATCCACGTGTGGTCATCACTTTACATGGTAACACGCTTCCACCTTCTTTTTATGCGGTTCTTCATCTGGGACTACCCTGTTGCGCATTCAATGATTTATACCCAATGATTTGTCTAGATCCCCTGGTAATCTATGTTACATTTATATGAGTAACTTGGCGCTAATTGCTTCCACCTATCCGACGGTTGTCTCATTCTGTTGGTCACTTCTCTGTTCCTAGCCGTGAGCCTTGACTACGATAGCAACCGTGTAACCTGAAGAGCCTTAGATTTTGACAGACTTCCATTTTATTTCTGTCCTCTCTGTTAGTTTCCGTGTCGCACTAGCAACTTTCATTTGCCGACTGAAACTGTTGGGATTTGCTACTCTCATTGAAGTACTGGTCAGTTGCTCAGTGTTATGAACCATCAATCATCTAGAATTTGACAGACAGCTTTGCCTTCAGTTTACCCGTCTTTTTAAAAAGCACTTTTAGCGATCGATTTTGGTTTCTTTTCTTTCGATGAATCCGTGTAAATTGCTGTTCTATGTAAAGGCGGAATAATTGGTGACAAAAGAATTAGATAGAAATTTATTTATATAAAATCACTTCAAAGCAAATTAAACTATTACCTTTTTGAGTTGATCAACGTCAAACGGTTTAGGAGATTGCTGAGGCCGTTTGATTTTAACGGGTAAAGCAAGTTTTGGCTTTTCTTTCACAGTGCTCATTACTTCATGTTTCGCATCGAATGTTGGTCGCAGTGGTTGTGCAGCCTCGGTATGCGAGGGTACTTGCTAACAAACATAAAATAATGATGACGGGCACATTAATCATGGAAGTCCCAGTTTACTGTGATAGGTTATTTTCTAAAATAGTGAACATTTTGTTATATAGCATTAAACGTATAAAATGTTACGTGTGCACTATCATAGACAATATATCTATATATAAAAAAGTGCCGTTCGTGTTTGCACAGACAGACGGCGGTTAATTGACATTGGTCATTTTCGAGGATGAGAGAATTCCCTTCATCTTGACTTGAATGAGAAGTTTTCACCTCACACCAATGAAAGTACGTTAGTCTAATTGTTATTGTCTCCACTTGAAACAATTCAGCAAAATTAACGATAATAAGGGGTAATTGCGGCTAGGCGTTCAGGTGTGATGACTTGGTACTGATTAATGCCAGGCCAATGACATGATTACTCATTAGTAACCGGTAAAACTTGAACCTAATGCTTCAGATCACCAGTGACAGGCTAAAATTGTTGCGAATTGATAGAAATGTATTCGAATATGGATGCTGTTTGATTACTACCAGCTGACTTTTGGGTTACTGATCATATTTACGCTGTCCAACTCAACACATAATCTCACGACTTCCACTGCCAGAAAGACCTTTTTGAACGTTGTACGTTCGTCTCACTCGTATACGTGAGTTCGTAGATTAACTCCAAAGCAATTTTGTTGGCCTACCCTCCAACTATTGTTGTTTTGCCAAAAATGTGGAGGGTAGACACTTCTCTAGCATCCACGTACTACAACTGGCATGCAAATTTTCTCAATTCAAGATCTTCAGTCATTGCGCAGTTTCAGGGTGATGACCCATATATTATACTGATACAGTCTAATTACTATATCATGTACGCACTTGTTTTGAAATACCCGATCTTCAGTTTTTCACCCGGCCTCTGGTCACCTAGATGTGTTGAGCTATTGTCTGGTTACTATTGTAGTGGACTGAAATCAGACGCACTGAAGAGATAGATAGCTTGTAAGAAAAGGTTTTTAAAAATCTCACTTGTTATACTAGAACATAAAGGCCGTGCCAGAGAGATATGGTATCCCATATATTAATGGGACTTAGTATTGTCTACGTATGTCTGATCTAGATACCAGCAGTGAAATTAATCGCATTCCCCCAGATAAACAGTAAATAAATATATAAGCAGCACTAGTACATGTGGTTAAACCTCTAGATGTTATGAGTTGGTCAGTTTCCGGCTGATATATACAAGCCATTTCATTCTCATAAACGGAACTGCATTCTTCTAAAGCTTATCACTCAGCACCATAGTCAAAGTTCCGGTTATCTACTAAACACCATAATATTGAAATTAGATTGACACGTTTTACAGGGTTTTCAATTTTGGGGAAAATTTGTGAAAACAGCTGTATTAAATTATAATTTCGCTTTCGGAAGATTCCTTTAGAAACAACCGATACAGAGTATTGTTATTAATCCCACTGAAAATCCACATGCAGAGCTTCTACATTCTCCTGATAATTGAACCGAATACTGTTGATTTCAGGTTACACTACACTTGTTCACGGGTAAAATTTAACTCGGTCATACAGTGATATCTTTTCATCTTTATATGCGTGCTGGACAAATTCGCTAAGAAGATCTTTATTTGGATTTAGATTATGACTAATGGTCGGTAGTTCCGTGAAACAGAAAGGACATTTCTAACGTCAAGTTTAGTTTTTGACTCCATTTAACATCCAACTGATAAATACTTTATTCGGTAGAACTTAGAAGCCTTCGGGCATACGTTGCCATCTCAAAAGTTCCAGAATATCATTAGATATAAATGATAGAAAAGCGTTTCATCAATAATGATCAAAATAATATATTAACCTAAATAGAAAATATGTTGAAAAATATTACGTATTCAGTTAACCAATACAAATTCGAATGTAGTCCACATTGGCTACTTCCAGGTTCTAAGGTTGGTCGATTAGAAAATAGCCTTAACCAATCAGAAAATGTATTTAAATAAGTGAATTTCACTTAGTAGCAAAACCACTGAACTGTACTCAGGGAACTTTTTTCAATCTGATATATTCTGTCCCACTAAAGTGGCTGAGAATGAACCGAAGTCTAATAACTGCAAGACAGGACAAAATATTTTTTCTAGCTGTCCAAGACTAAGTGAGCATATTATTAGCAAGATATTCTATACCAAAGACAAAGCAAGTTAAACTTGAACTGATGATCACACGAATGTTCCCTGAGCTAGGACAAGAAGGGAAATCGACGGTGGTGACATACAAGAAACTCGGATCTTCAGGGAGCCACACAACTTACATGTTTAGACAATCTAAATCCCATAAATCCGGTGTTCCGATGACTGCAACCTAGTCCATGGCTAATTAACCTTAAAACAAAACGTGCCAGATGACTTGCGAATCTGTTTACACATCTACAAAAACTATGTAGTGCGTTCGGCCTTGAAAGCATTTCTGGACTAACTAGACAAATTCAAGACAAACCTAAGTGATAATCACTTTGACGTGCAGTCTACTTCCAGAAACATTCTATCAGTTGTGATCATTGGGCTGAATGATGATTACAGTGGCTGAGTATATACTGAAATTAAGTTAAAGTGCTTTTGAAACTATACAAGCACAGTGTGTTATTCAGTGCTAAAAAGACATCTATCGCCAACTCAACGGAGTTGCTATTGATAAGTTTCTTCATGACAAACTTGCAACAAAAGACGATTTGTCACATTGGAAATGTACCACCATGCTGATGATACGTGAACAATCTTCTGACCATAACTAGGAATCAAACCGATACAAATGGTTTGTTTGATATAATGAAGTTTTACGCCCAAACATCAACTTTACAGTGGAATCCTCCTCAGTCGTACATCTGCTTGAAACAGGACGTAATATGAGCTTCCGGAAACCCACATGTGTTGTCTAACGAAACAAGGGATGCACCTTGCAATTTGAAAGAGTATTACCAGGTAAGTGCGTGTACTCGAACAAACAGCTTGTGTTAAAGCGGAGACATCTTTAATAGTTAGTGGATTAGCGGAGACCAGCAGATTTAGTCTGTTATGATAATCTTATCCCGAAAGCCATCTATTATTTCATCTATGTACGACCCTGTCCTTTAACTCATCCAGTATCAAGTAACATAAGCGTTTGCGTTCAGAATATGATAGCTGGTATGTGGGATAACCTCACACAAGTCTTACCTCTCCTGATATCACTGTCTAGAATTTGAAATGCAATTAAAAGACCTGAAACACTGTACTACTCTGAAAGGAAGCACACTATTTCAGCTGCTCTCACGATATTTATGGCGACTTTATTGAGAGTCAATTTTTCATTCATCTACTGTAGTTCAGTAACAATTTCTGATTCATGCCGTAATCGGTGTCTTGTAGAAATTCAGGTGTAATCGGTCCAACACTATCGGGTGTGTGTTTGTACATTGATTTGGTCAACGTACCTTCTCAAATATGCAACTGTAATCCGAATCACTCTTTGTGCGGCGCAGCGTCACATAACAAACCACAAATTCCATAGTTAAGGTCAATTAGTGCTAAAATGATTGAGATCTCTATTTCCTTCGCTAGGTTATATCAGGGAAGTATTCATTGGCACTCGAGTTAGACAGTTGGAAGCAAAAACTTATGATTAACCGTTAGAAAAAGCTATTAACTTGAAGCTCCCACTTGACTTTGTTACGATTTACAAGTGAATCCTCTTACACTAATGTCGAAAGAATTTTGACACAGCTGAGGATAAAGCAACCCTACTGACGTCTCAAGGTTTGAGTTATTAAGCTAGCCCGACTAATCGATTAGGTCGTCGAAGCTGATTCAGACAGACAAAGATCAGCCGGCATAGTGACGTGAATCTGGCAACCCAGTCTTCTGTTTCGTCTATTGATTGTGGTTCATTGGTTCATACTTCTCAGACTTAAGTTCAGTAGACACAATCTTTTTGTCATACGATCGTATGTTTGTGCCATTAGCTCACCGTTTCTGTAGAAAAGGAATGCATTGTTGACACTGTCACCTTTCTCGATTTTCTTGAAAAGACTAAATTACATCCAACAATTTCAGCGATTTCAGTCTGCTGGTTACTTAAAATAGCTAGTTTACGGTTTGAGGTTGCAGAATAACCACTAACGTGCCAGATAATCTCGTAAGCATGTTCTGTAGTGTGAACCCAACTAACCAGCTCGACTCAACAGTCAAATCATAAGTTAACAAAGCTTTATTTTGGAAGATTTTCTGAAATACGAGGATTGTGGTTGATGGTCCACTTGCAATAGGTTCACTTCCATTTTAGACATCACAAGACAAGACACATGAAAGCATGATAAAATTGGTAACAGAAGTCCACAATCTGTAACTTACTAAGAACTGTGTTTGCGACACTTTCAACAACACCTGACTTATTGTGTACAGTAAATTGATGTTACGCGCTGTGTATTCGTAAAATATCCCGTCGTTTTTTATTTGGGATTAAAAAATTCCATAAAATTATGCGAAGTTGACTTGCGTCTAGATGTCATGTTCAGCAATGTGATTGCTTCGTTAGTGAGTGTGTTTTCAACTCTTTTCAACCCAAACCTTCTAAATACTACTCTCTTGCATGCCTGCTAGTGAATTGGCAGCAACAGACTAACAACCACTGTTAACACCGATATCTGAACAACGATAACGTCAATCATTAGAGAAAGTTGCTCTTGAAGCCCTCGGAAATTCAGATTCCAAACAGGTAAGAACGTATCCAAATTCTTCTAGGGTCGTACACATATGCCACTTGGATGAAGTCAGTTTAGTAGGACAGCTGGAATGCAAATTGCACTCATCTATCAAGAGCTTGAAGCATAGGATTTTCATCTACACCTTGATCGTCATCGATCCGATGAAAAAAAACATTCCACCCATTGTGCCGATGGTGCTTTTCAACTCAGTCCCTTGTTCTTGACTCATTCAATATATCCCTTGCCTCCGGTGTGGATTGCACAACAAATCGTTTATTGTAAATTATTTACCGGTGAGTTTCAATCAAGCCGAATAAGTGCGGCAAAATGACAGCTAAATGGATCAATAAATAAACATGCCACAATTCAGAGAGATTAGCTTAGACCTGTTTCACATTACACTTATGATAAAAAGTTGCCAACCCGAGTATGTTTTGAGCTAGCATGCTGACGAAGTTACATCTTGAACGAATGCACGTTTGCTCAGACTGTCTGCTAAACTGTTGATTTTGTTTTTTAGACAGATTTTAGACCCAAGTTTGTCAACTTTTTGACATTGTTTTCATGTAAACAACCTAAAACATGAAGCGCATATCCAAAGACTTTGGTTTACTTGAAGATTGATTGAAATTGAAGAAGGTTAACCAACTTTAAGATTGATATTGTGGATGTTCCACGTTAGAGTTCGGCGATGCGGCAGATGAATGATGAGCATCCACGCAACTGTCAACCCTTAGTGGTACCGATTCTTGAAACTTGCATACTGTGCGATACCAGATACTTGAATCTTGACGACCAGAAACGATTAGTTAACACACATCCTTGATGCTGTCTAGAGCAACGTTGCGACTATCATGTGTAGATATCTGGGTTTGTCGAAAATCTGCACCCCAACGGAACCTAACGTGGCGATGTCGAATTAAATGACGCCTAGTGTAGATTGTACGTGTGAGTTGTTGAGAATCTGTGGGAGGAAACTAACGAATTTATTTCGTAGATTTCGACTTGGAAATGGTAAGTGGTCACACTTGAGTCCGGAAGTTGTAAAACGGTTTGTGGATCCAAGTTTTTACAATGTGACAAATTAACGGACTCAACTGTCGACAGAGAAGAACATGAAAAACATTTACTGGGACCCTTCAAGCTGTTTGCTTGTCTGTAATCTACCATATGGAAATAAAATCACTGGTACATTTTGTGCTGTATTTGTGACCGGCTGCATAAATCAGAAAATACACCAACCCATGCCTTCCGACTTATACATACCATTCTTGGGACCGTAGCTTAAGAAGCCGAGCCACTAATGACCTGACCCTCAGCAACGTTTACCATTTCTAAGTTGCAAAAGGTTGCTGCATGTAAAAATGTGGCGGATGAGCAGAATTATCGGCTACCAAAAATAGTTTAAGTCTTGAGAAGGAAGTATGTCTGATAAGTAAGCAAGAGTCGGAAACTGGATCCACTAAGCTGAAGTTGTTGGAAAGCATGTCAGTTTTTATCGATATTTTGACATCGTCAACTACCGAACCAGCTGACCACTACTCATGCAGCCTACTACAGAGCAAGTGGATACAGATAATTTCTTTAATCGCATGCTGTCGCAGTGACATAGATGTTGAGACCTTTTTCCATTCCTCCTTCTTTTTTATGTGAAAACAAAGAACGGAAAAAATTTACAGAATTGTACAACGTAAAACAACAGAATTACACTCGACAGGACAATTTAACATCATGACTAAGACGATATATTGATTACTAGGCAAACCGTGAATGAACAACAGTTAAAAATGCCAATCTATTCTGAGAACCACGAGGAAATCAGGGTTACAACCAGTTAAGTTTGACAAACTCAAGAGATTTATTTGATTAGATTATGATAATAAAGGATGTTGGTGAATTTTGTAAAAATGAAGCTGATGACTTAACCAGAGAATGATGTGTTAGTCTTTGTGTATACATGCATGCCTTCGGTGAATGAGGCATAGAACGAACAAATGACAAGCTGGAGATTGTGGTGTGGGGATTCATGCGTGAACTGTGTTCATGTTATTTACGGATAGTTCGCCAAAAGAGGTGAATGGTTTACAACAATTTCTTTCCGGCGAACGACTCGGGGTCATAAAATTTACAATGGCTATCACGCGGGCATATCAGAAGTAGACGTAGAATATTGTGTAGATAATTTTGAATACGCTATTGGCTCACATTTACGAAATTTGACCTTCTACTGCCTACAATGGATTTCTTCACATTGCCACAATGAAGTACTGTTTACAAAGTAGCCTGTTTGACAGTGTTCTTGTCATGCACATATAAAACTATTACAGCTGTATATGTTTCGTTAGACTTTATTGCAAACAACACTTTTAATGGTAACTACCTACATCCTATTGATTAAAACGCAAATTTTCTCTCTGTATATTACAGTTTAATTTGATGAAGACAATCGGATCAGGTGATAGGATCACACCTGCCGACAAAATTTGGAGAATGTAGTTACTTTTTATGCAAACAACAAATAAGTGTGTTATCGTTCACAGAATATACCATCTAAGAACGAAAATAGTGCCAAATATGACAATACGTAGAGAACGGAATGGGAACTAAAGATATTTTTGAAAAAATTCGTTACCGATTCATTTTGAATGTGGACGGGACGTGAAAGTTGCCTCTCTGGAAGTTTATCAGAACTGAGTGAAAGTGATTTTGAGCGACCATCTGGAACAACCGAGGCTCCATGTGACTCAGCCGCACGTAGTTCACATCGTTGCTTATAATCGGCAATCACTCTGGACCACTGGAAAAAAAACAAGTGGAATATTTTGTGGTTGTTATGCTTAAAACAGACAAACCCACTTTATCATATAATTGTCATACATAGATTGTTATTTGCCCTCTAAATCAGAATAAGTCTGTGTAATGCAACAAAACACTTTACATCAAAAGTGACAAATCTTCCCGTCATCCAAATAATTTCCTCCCTCAAAAAACGTGACTTTTTATCCCACTGAAATAAACTAATAAGTATTGTCAACGTTACTTAGTTATCTCGTTCCGAACCAAGTGCACTATTCCGTGAGCGTCACCCCTGAGTTTCTCAGCTGTTTATTTTAGGTGGGCTTTGACTTAACAAACAGGCCATAACATGAAAATTTGGTGAAATCTTGCGGTGTCTGAGAGATGCTGAATCTCTGCTGAATGACTTGAATCGTTCAGTCAGGTCCACTACCCAATTGTATTTCAATGTCTACAGGCATAAAGTCCAGAACTTTCATCAGTAAATTTTAGTGATGATCACCTTGGGGCTATCAACTTATGCATTTTCGAATACATTCATGATACGAGAACAAGTAAATAGAGCTGAATAATAAAATTATTTACAACTGATGATCTCTAACAAAAAAGGAAGCTCAAGTGTGGCGCTTATTTTCGAAAGTGGTTGATTTAGGTGTTCTTCGGATTGTGATTAATTGTGAGTGGTGTTCAGTTTATTATATTTTTTTGAAAAGATATCCTCTACTACTCACCAGTAATAAAAATAATGGCGCTAATTCTCTTGGGGATATTTCGCGAAACTTTTCTAGTAAGTGTGGCTAAATAATCCATTGTATTTGGAAACAGTCATACACGTTCGCTGCGTTTAGGTCAGGGATAATTTGACAGTTATGGAAGTTGATCAAAAACCGTCAGAGTAAACATCAGAATCAGAAATATCTTCTACATAGAAAGACCATTCACGCCTGGATAATTCGCAAATTATCACGGTTTAGTGTCTATGGAGAGATCAGTCCGTCCCTAATAAAATCTTGGCACCTGGCCAACTCCCAACCACTAAGCGAGGTCATCCTCTGAAACAATGACCTGAAATAATTAGACTACTACTTAACTACAATTTGTTAAGATATGCTCATATCGGAACGAACAGTTTATTGTTGTCGTCACTACTGAATAGACAGACATTCGACAAAGTCAATTTTTTGACTACCTTCTTGATATCTTCTTACCAGTCTCCATTAGTGCGCGTTTGTCGGAATGTTGTCTCACGGATTTACAGTGTTGAATGCTGATATGTGCAAGCAAATTTTATTCCTCACGTTGTCACTGATCCATGCCCGTCCACTCTATATGTGCATTTATGACCATTCAACGTCTAGGATAACAAACTTCTAAAAAAGTAAACAACATGACTCGTGGATGTAACAATCAACCGGATTGATTGCTTTGTAGACTGACATACAGCGCAGCCGTGTTGCTTACCGAATTTATCGACTGTTGTATTCAGGTCGTTCATATTGACAGCCTGAGCAAAGTTGACCAGGTGGTCGTATTTTCCTTGACTTTCTTTCAAGACTGCTTTAGTAATCACAACCCTCTCTATTTCTCCCTACTGTGTTGCGTTAAAAGCATTCATGATGGGCAAACGAATTCTGTGACACTAGGGACCAGGGTTAGAATTTGAATTCGCGGAAGAAAAACCAAATTTATGAGCAATTCACTGGGACGACCAAACACATGGCACCCTCAGGAGGTGATAGGAACACGAACGAAAATTTCCTCCAACCAGCATAAATCTAGTAACCTGTTATCCATGAACAGTCGCTTCAACAAAACATTTTTCAGTTAGTTTCCATTGTGCACTCAAATGGCCACAATTGGAAAAGATAACTTGTACTGAAATGCTCAGTTCCCAGACAAACTGAAATTCATATGGGATCTGCCTAACAGACTTGCTTCAGATGATATTTATTGCCCGTTCAAACGAACTGACTAACTTTAAACATCTAGTGTCAACCACGTTATAGGAGATAAGCACAAACTACTTGTTTTTTCTAGCTCCGTGTCTCATACCATCTATCTGTTTTACTGCAGTTTAGGTTACATTTACGTTGACAGATCAGAAACCACTGCTCTGAAACCAGAGTTAAGTAACTCATTTCACAATTGTTGAGGCCCACAGTATCTCGTCTGTTAGTGAGCGACACTCAGCAGGGACAAACCAATGTGTCTTCCGTTACAAAGTTAATACTGACCTGAAATCATAAGGTCAGCCTTGATGTATTGCAATTTGATAACACAAACTGTGAATTATTGTAGAGCTGTCGGAAACTATCCGCATGCTTCCGAGAGACTACCAAGCTTTGATTACCATTGGTCCGGCAATAAGCATCACGTAAGATTGGGACTGATTAATAACCTTCATTCATAGCCTATTGATTTTATTTTCGCGATGGTCTCAGGTTTACGACCAACTGGAGCGTGTAATATAATTTTGAGCCTTAATGTGCGCTTTTTGAGCATCCTGTTTAAGCTAAACAGTAGGCGAACTAGCATAACTGTTTCTACCTATCAACGTGCATGTTCATGACATCTTGAGGGTAATAACAACGTTCTAGTAAAACCAATAATTAATTTAGTTCTAATCTAGTTATGTGTATTTTGGCCATGCGCAAATCAAGAAGCACAGGTTTACGATGACCTGTGATATATTCTCATCATCATGATTTCTGGAAGAAATTATCTGTTCCAACGCAGATACCTCAGATTTAAATATCAAAGTTCCTTTATTGTCAAACTTTTATATGCTTGCCTTGACCGCAAAATTTCATGGTGACTGATGATGCGTTAGTCATAAAAATCAAACAGATTGCAAGACATGTAGGACAAATTCAGTCAATTATATCATGTGTCCTATTCATAAATTTACCAGTATTTTTAGATGTCCCGTTTCTTTCCCACCCAGAACCTTCTTTTGTAAAACCTTCCTTAGAAGTTCCACCTAAAAAACTTTCGCACACCGAAATGTACATACCTCCAAAAAACATCCCAATAGGAATCTTGTGTTCGACTTACCGATTGCGAAAGTGTTTGTACCTCAAACTTTCTACTACGATGGCTAAATATAAGTATAGACTAAGACGGCTAAAAGCATACAAGGATTATGAAACGTACCTGATTCCAGATTCGGATAGAGTTATCTTTAAAATTTTGCCGAATTTAGGGCGAACCAAAACATGATTATAATCTTATCTCATCAACTAGCCTTGGTTGTTAACAAGTTGTTTTCACTACACCCA
This sequence comes from Paragonimus heterotremus, assembly GCA_013368495.1. NCBI lineage: Eukaryota > Metazoa > Platyhelminthes > Trematoda > Plagiorchiida > Troglotrematidae > Paragonimus > Paragonimus heterotremus. The sequence goes on along the minus strand of LUCH01001232.1, from coordinate 45,229 downwards.
CCATAACCGTCACAGAGAAGGTATTGATAGGTTGTCGTGCTCTCAGAGTAGAAAGGTGACAAACCGGTGTAATGATCCATCATGTGCATATTCTTTTCCAACTGGCATCTTTGGCAAAAACAGCTTGGCATTGTACTTGTTTCAGCTGAGACCCTCAGATTCCATTCTTCACAGAACACAGTCTGAAGGGATGCCTGTGTTCGATGGAAGTTTCGTTGACATTTCACTCTCCGCGTTTCTGGGGCCATTCTAAATGGTCACAATGAGTAACTGTAAGGTATTTTAGGTTAACAAATGTACTCACCGCGTTTTTCAGCGAGACTAATTCAGTATACTTCGTCACCTCCCGTCGTTAGCTAATACTACAGCAACTGGCCGATTTAATCAACCGCCGTGTTCAAAAATAATTTCTGAGTACAAGATCACATTCGAAATAATCTTGTCACTTCCTGTCTACCGATAACCTGTTTTCAATTTTTCCGTTCCCGGTCAGTACATTTGTCTATATGTTTCCACAATTCCTTTGCTTTTGCCATGTTGAACATGTCTATGCGTTACTCACACTCGAACTTGTCGTGATAACAACAGCGATCACGATGATGTTCGATAAACAGAGGCTTCTACTTAACTAACAGTAAGGCCATCGTCTTTCAAATGGTCATCTTCACATTTGTCAGTGATCACGGGCTTTTATTATGTTGTATAACCTGATGACAAAAACACTTGTTGATGCCATTTCCCGTACATAGGCTAGTGTGTAGAAAAATTAAATCAGAACACTGATTGGCCAAATCTAACATCAGTGATGTACTCCTGCTCTGTTTGCTTCGGCTCACTGTTTCAAAAAACGACACGGTTTATAACAAAGTTTTGTTTTACTCGTTCGTTAGCAATGTGGGCGGTAGATCTTGAAATGGAACACGGATAACTGTCTCATATAATGCCACCATAGGTTACAATTCAGTGACATTCACATACAGAACAGTTGGACGAAACATTAACTTTCAGCGTGCTACTTTGAGAAGAAGTTAACACCATTTATCCGTTATGGGAGGTACAGTTCTACTGTTTATATGAAACCGCTCGCATGATATCATATTGACCGATTAATGATAGTCCGGAAGAGTTCTGGACATGTAAACGTTATCACTGTTCACCTCAAACAAGGCAAATTGGGTTAACTTAGCAGCAAATCACAGCAGTCTACCAGCACTTTGATACAACAGACATGTATATTATATATCATAAATCAGGTTAGTAAAGTAGTTAAATAAATTCGTACAATCTGTTGTTATTACCTTGCTGCGTTCCGTATCGTCATACAAAGAAAATGACCGCTGAGAAGGTTGCTTGATTGGGCTAACCGAAGCAGGTCCTGGCGTACTTTCCACAACGCTTGGGACCACATCCTTCTGTTGTACTTGGTCCAAGGGGGGTTTCGGCTTCTGAATAGGAGGGAACTGGAAAAGAGTGTATCATAATGTATTAGAATGCCGTTCTACCTTAATACCATAAATGGGGCCCATTCAGACAAACAATGTATTATTCACAGTAATCCCCTGTTTTATCTCAGAGATAAACATAGCTAACCCTTGGTATGTAATTTATGTACACCCACATCAAAATTAAAATATGCGCCCCAGCTGTTTTGTCTATATTATCCCCACAAGAATTCACAAAATGTTCACTTACTGAGATTAACTAACTGAAGCTATCAAAACTCTTATATTTTTACTAAATAAAGCACCAAAAATACATAAGACCACGTAATCTACCGCAGGAAGTAGTTGCGATAAATCCATTCGATTCTGGTCTAAAATCATGATGAGCTGTTTCGGAATGTTCCTCCACCTCAAGTTAGGGTGGAAGAGGCTCAACTCATTCCATTCTCATTTTACTCTGTCTTAGGACATCGGCGGACTCGGATAGGAAGACGTATATTCCAACATATTGGTATACGTCTCCAGTGAATCTGACGCGATGTCAATACCGGTTTCAAACGTCAGGACTGTTCAGACTGAAGTTCCCCGCCTAACATAATGCGTATTTACGCTAACGTTTATAAGAAATCTGAGCCGTTGCTCGGTCTTCACTACGTTCTAGACATTCGTGATCGAACTAATTGGATAGTTCGGCATCAGGAGTGGACATATGTCAAAGGAAAAGGGAACAAACCCTAACTGTAAGGCAATAAATATGGAAGGACCCCAAATAGTAAAATCACCCATGCTCAAAATTCGACCTCCAGATGCCCGCTCCATGCAATCGAACTAAGTTGTAGTTAAAAGTAAGGCATCTTTAACAAGCTAGTTTCTTTGTGGCATTTACTGTTCTGCATCAACAGTTGCACTTAGGTCAAAGATAACCCGATCAAACTAGGACAGCGTTCACGCTACTGTTCCCCATTATGCCACACCTCACCTAAAACTTTCAAGCGGTGATTCTAGGAGTCACGGGGCTCTCAACCTTGCAGACGAACCCGTGGTGACTATCTTTGTTTTCAATCGAGTCAGCACTTGCCAACATCACACTTTAAGCCTAGTGATTTCAACATCAGCAAATGTGACATCTGAATCCGCCCGTAGGTCTGCCGGGGACATTATTTTGATAAGCATCTTACTGTTCCTGTACACGAAGTCCGCCAAGCCGGTGAGCTAATTTTCGATTATAATTTTGCTACTATGATTTCTAATTCAAATAGCTGGTTCTGATCCAGTGAAATCGAAGATCGTCCTTCGTTACTATCCGTAGAATTGGAAGACAAATCCCTTAGGAAGTAGCTAACAGTGTACATTGAGTTCTGAAGTCGCTTGGGAATCTTCCATAAACAAGGAGTCAGAAGAATTGCTCAGAAGGTTAACGGACTGATCTGGAAGCGATTAAAAATGTATACATGCCGTTAAAAACATCCCTGTGGTTCATACACCCAATAGAAAACGCGTAGAAGTGTGACTATTTGAACACTGAGATTGTATTCCAATTTCGGTAGGACCGACTCCATAGGCCTATGACAAACGCATAACGAATCAGACCACAGAAACTGGCATTCAACAGGGTCCACACAGTCCATGCTCAATGTAACCGTATGCTTCAGTGTCTTTGTAAGCTCGTTAGTAATGATTAAGTATGATCAACTTTGATGAGCAGTTGCTGCACTGTGTGCACGGGAAACTATACGTTAGATAAATTGCGTTAACAAGAAATCTACAGGTTCACAGGTAACAGGTTTGGATGAACTTGACAGGTTAAAAGATCCTGTGAATTGGTCGACCTAAACTACTCTCTGGAATAGAAGAAGTTTGCATTCCGCTGATGATGAAAATGACTACTTCTGCATTTTGTCATAAGTATAGATGGATTGGGCGACGCGATGCAGTAATTATCGTGGAATTATGTGGCATCAATTCATCTGATCACACCAATCGAAGTTCATTGTGATGAAATATTTGTAGTGTACAAGAATGGTGATTAGCCGGCTACAACGTAGCTCACATACTCAAGCTTGTGGCTGAGTACGGCTGCTGACTAATAACCTGCTCTTACATGAGATGATTCACTCTAGGTATATGTTGGGTCGGTCATGCCAACCCGCTTTAAATGTGATAACAATCTCAACAATTTTACTTAATGACCATGTTTTCTATTTGGTCCTTTTTTTGGCCGTACGTACATGGTTGAATGTGTTAGCATGAAACTAAGAAGCATTCTTTCTTGAAGCTGTTAAACGTTGCATTTTCTAGAATGACTCAGATGGAAACAACCTAATTTCACTGACTGCTTCCGTTCAGCTGTAAGCTGAACGTTTATTCACTTGTGAGTTACTGATTTACAAAGACGGTACTGCTGTTACGTTGACCGTAGGCTACACGGCTGACATGTAGTCATGCCTCGCGATTGTCAATCCATTGTGAATCTATCTTATATGCCAACTGTTTGGAAGATATATGTAACGTATATTTCTCAGGCGGTCCAATCAATGTTCGTGACAGCGTCATTTCATCGTAACCATCCAGATTGAAATTCTTACAGTTGCTAAAGTTGACATATATTCCACTCATAGACATGTCTCTCTGCTCACTTCACCAGTCTGACTGTGAGCAAGCTCCGTGAAAGTTGTCTTCTAATTATTCAACCGTTGACACTCTCCAAGGTTTATTCACTTCAAGTTAGAACTAGGATCTTTTTCGAATTATTCATGGGTTTTACTTTTTATCCAGGCAAATGTGGACTCAGACTACTTTGAATATTTTTGTTTGAGTGCAGAGTGAAAGTTCATCAGCCTCTTGATAAGTGATTTACTTGGATATGCGTACATTACACAAACAGCTTGTTAACGCCGCATAACGGTGTAGTCAACCTACGCACGTGTTCGGAATATAAAAACTATATACGTCTATGAAGGGGTCTGGATATCCTGTGGAGACTATCTTTACGAGTTTCTCCAACGTCCATTATTATAAACAGACGGGTGATAAATAAATTCTCGCCACCATAACAGGTACGGACCTTGTTTATTTACGAATGGAGACTCGGCGCTGTACGCCGAACACGGTTTTTCGATATTCGTCAGCGTTTAATAGAAATAACTGGATTGGGGACAAAAGGAGCGCTCTAATTGCATCCCACAACATATCTTGTCAGTGAGTGTTTCCGGCGCAATCTATCAGGTAACTGACCGATTTCTACCTACCAATTCCTGGTCTCATGTGGTGCACGTTCTTGTCACTTCCACATCTACACAGATAGTTCTGGTCGGTCACAGGAGGTTAACCTGTCTTGTGTGTAAAACAGACAGCAGTAATTCTTTGGTAGTTAGATTAATTTGTGTCCATTAGTCGAAATCTGCATGAGACATGAGATTGATTTTACTGCTTGTGCCTTCCTCTTCTTATCTATTCTCGAGGAACCTCGACCGTAATTCATTTCATGCCAAATGTTGAAGTTAGAAGTCGACCACTAACTTAAGCGACCGCAAATGCTAACATTTTTATTTTTCGCGGTATTCAAGTTTGACTGTGTTTTAAGTGGTTTATAAATAATTTGTCACGGAACGTGTAGAATTTATTCACGCTGCTTTTGTACGCACAACTTGGGGTTATCCTGTCCGATTTAGTTAAGAAATTCAGCCAGACAATTCACCAGAAGTCGTCAAAATTCACCATTTGTTTTCAAACGGGATATTGTCACTATGCGAATATTTGGCCCATTTTACTTAGCAATTGAAATGGCCTTTAATACCGCTCAGGTTGCTGCCTTTTATACAGTCGTCAACATCCCAACACCTTAAGTCAAACAACCGGCAGCAAATCGCATGTCATCTATTGCGGAGAATCTCTTGTATCAGCAAAATGTATACAAACTGCAGACTGGGATTGCTTAACACTTGCGCTAGATGACATGACAGATCGACCCTATGCCAACAACCCGTCACCACTTCCAGGATCGGCAACGCGACAAAACCAAGCTACAAATCGATAATCAGTAACTATTGGATATATGGAAGCATTTGCAAATCGAAAACACAAGCCCTTTTTATGCATTCAGAAAGAACTGTTCGCAGTCCATCTGTTTCCTCACTAGTTGATTAGTACTTGATTGCCAGTCCATTGTAACATGTTTGGTGTTTTTTTCTCTTTAGTTGATAACCTTAGCACTCTGTAGCAGGTAGTTGCAGAGGTGTGCTGAAATCTCCCAGGAAGTAAATAGCATAAAGGAACGTTTTTGATTTCCAGTTTCAAAGTAGTTATGCACGCAGTTATACACGCAGTGTATGTCTATCAGTTGGATCATGGGTTAATCGGAATGATAGATTGTTAAGGTGATTTTTGAGTGGAAACAAACTTAAAATCTGGCGTTACTTGTGCAACTGAGGAATTCAGACCGCTCAGTCGGATAATGTGATATGCGAATTTTTACATGTAGTACAGACTAATCTCACTAGTCAGCAAAAGATGTACACAACAACGAAATTGCCCGTCGTAGTTTCACGAATTTCTACCTGACGACGTCATCACCTAGGATGGAAGTGAGACTGTAATACTCTAGGGGCTGTGAAAATGTTTCTCAAAGTTTGCAGTCGACTACGAATCCACAGCTAAACTGATAGCACTCTAAAGGCGGTGCTTGCATTAATCGCATTTGATACATCGAAATAACAGGGAATCAAAACTAGTTTTTATATATCAGAGCCGTAAATCCAGGAAGTTAGAGGGTTGAAGTTGGAGACAATCTTTTGTTTGCACAATAGATAATTATGCTGACCTTGATCAGCTGCATTTCATGAATGGAACATTATATGGTTCATTCCAAAACAGGCCATAACATATTTTCAAATCAGCAATATTTTTTTAGATAAACGTTATATAATGATCACAACTCCGTTCAGTCATATATATGTATATGCACTTTGTTGCATAACAAAGAATAGTCAGCCTTTTCATGTCTGTTAGGACCTTTTTCTCATAAAGTCCACTAAAAATGTGTGTGAACGTTTTGATTTCTTCCATATGGCTACATCATTTTTTAACCTCTCAAGTCAGCTCAATTTTTTAGATGTTATTCTCCGCAATCAACAAGAAATCAAGGTCTGTATCAATCTTTATACCGTGACTCGTTCAGCATATTGCGCATGTAGTGTGATCTGATTTGCACACCTAACTCAGATAAACGACTTGAATTCAAAGGGGTTTGTTAAGTCACACTCATATGTAGGTGTCATCCGTTATATCATCACCTTCGGCTGTTACCATCACCATGACTGCGTCGCCTGGTTTCTCGCTACGTTGTTCTCTTTAGCTCCGATATTACTGTTGGGGTCTCATCGCTTGGTCCAAACAGTTCCTCGTTTATAAACCTGAGTACGAATTACGGAAACCAAGATACCCCAACGATTTCTTCTGCTTAGTAATGCCGCATGTGGTAGTGGACAGTAACCTCAATGAACTCTTCCCACCAAAAGCTGTAGACGATCTATGACCGTCCCCTGTTTGACCTAACTGATTCTTTCGAAATCTGTTACAGACCAGAGTTATCCAATGGTTGTTTGAGTCGACAGAGTTATACCAACCCATGAGACATTACATTTGTAAAGCCAAACGATCTCGCAACATAGTATACAACAGCATGACTTCAACCAAGAATACAAAGTGCTAGCTCAACATGGATATTTGTCGCCCTTGTTACCAGTTGACTAATTTATACTGACCTCAACAAGGACCTCTAAGATGCTGCCATCTCATTCGTCATTGACACATTGGACTTTATGACGAAAACTCGATTTATCACAATGTATGTCGAAATTATGGTGAAGTGAAATCCAGGCGAACAGAACCGTATAAATCGTACAGCTGAATGAAGTGAACTGAGGCAATGCACATTTCTGAAGCTTGTCAATCTTAAGGCGGGCTACCGAAGCAGAAACTGTCCTGACTTGGTTCTTTAACCATTTATTTTATGCCCCTTGACAAATAAATAAGAGTATTACATCTCTTCGTAAAACATCATTTCTCGGTCGAAGAGTAACAAACACTCGTCTGATTATCCTGAACAAGTGCAGACAAATAAACATGCATATGATTTTGTCCTTTTCCTACTGACCAAATTCCGCAGCATGGATCGATACGGGTAGGTAAGAAAATACTAATGACTCATGAATAATCCATAGAAACCAGTTGCAAGCGCCTTAATTCTTCGTTGAGCTAAATCCGCATTCTGCGATCTCTCATGAAATCCGGTGAGCAAAATCATAACAAGAGATAACTGTTTATTAAACCTCACTCACTTTTCGTTATAAATTCTGCATTCAAATAGGATGTTCATCCAACATGTCTCGAATAAACACTATTCTCAACTTTTGCCATTGGCAGAGATTAACAGTGAAGTACAGGCTTGCTACGACAGGAATTTGGATTGTCTGTGTTGTTGAATGGTAACTGTGTTGACCTCTATGCCACTGAATACACATTAGGTAAGTCTAGTTTGTAAAAATCGCAGTCATACTCTATTGCAAATAGTCATGACAAGGATATATACTACTGATGAACCCTACCAGCAGTGCGGCTGGCTTCTTGTGGTGCTCTCAGAAAAGGGTTTGATGACAATTCCCTCTAACTACTAAAACCGCAGTCAACTGTGAATGCCGTTTAATCTGTATGGGCTAAACCGAAGACTGCTGATTGTTTTTACAGTCACTTCTTCTGGAAATGGAACAGACAGACAGGTAACACCCACATTAGAGACGATGCCTAATATTGCACATGCATTCACGATTGATGCGAATTTAGAGCGGATGGTGAAATAGTTTTGGACGAATTAACGTAAGTAAATAAATGTCAAGTATACAGTAAGTGAGTCAATGACACAACCAGACACATTGCACACAGTGTACGAAAGCCTTTGTTTTCAAAGCTTCAGGATGTCATTCATGTGAGCATGAAAACAGTGAAATATACACACATATTGCGCCACCGGTTTTAACAACGATGGTGCACGTAACGATCGTGAAACTGTTTCCGGCAATGAGTTTCGCCACTGTTTTAGAAACACTAAACAAACAGTAACAAGAAGTGATAAACCAATTCTGTAGACATTGTCCTGTATCCATTACTAATGAGATCAAAAATAAATTCGCAGTAATGAAAAAGCCCAGTGGGAAACTAGTGAAACATGTGTTAACATCTGCTTATTTTTCAAGAGATTTCAAACTCACAACATCGCCTGGTAGCCTTGGTCGGAACAATTTCCGCTCCTGATTGTACGTTGTAAAGAATTGGAAACAAACAGAAATAACCAGTTAAAAGATATTCACAAGATGAGGTTAAATGAAAAAAGTTATTCATTGTTTACTACATATGTTCATACTGCATACATATTACTTCATTGTACGTGAGCACGCTATTCCAGTCAGACCACGGATCACGCAAGTAAACAAGTACAGAAAATGTAAGCGGTCCGTCTAAGTATGTTCGTACGACATTTAATCAGACAAGCATCGTTAGCTGATCGTACCCGCATCAACAAATCATCACATACGTGGTCTGTCCTAGTGAAGTCTGTGCGGTCCACATATAATCAGGTGAAGAAATGCTTCGATTTACGTATTTTTTCGAGCTATTACGTTGTTGAGGATGACCAGACCTACTACGTTTTGATAAGCTGATGGCTTATGATGTACGAGAAGGGGATTAGGATTAACTACTGACAGGAAAAATATACTTTCATAAATAACATATTCGCAGTGACATGACGATTTCTGATTACTGGGATTATTCCGATGCAATTAGTAGTTTGGGTGAGTAGTTTACTTGCACGTCTGCTTGCAGAACACAACAAACGTTTTTTATAATTCGTAGGGATATCATTAGTGTGTATGGTTTTGAGCCTATAGATCTGAACGTGGAGGTGGGTGACTTTTGAGGGATACTTGTACCTATATACACCAACAAGTCACTCTTCTGAATGGAAGTCTTATGGGTCGTTTCTTGTTGTTTCCGATTGTCCAATCAGAAACATGATTGACTGAATTCTGTTTGCTTTTTGTCCTCCGAACGGGTCACTTATTTCGTCATCTTTCACTCCAGTACATATGGTTATCTACTGTCGAGCTTTGGCAATCGATCTCATTTGTTCATTTTGTTCCGCTCATATTGCCGGCATTCGGACAGGACGAAGGTTACAGCACTTCTGTTCGAAATAACTCACAGATGTTGTCCAAATCTATATATTTCTTCTTCGAACTCACACCGTGCTTCTCTTGCGTGTTTGGCGTTTGTCTTCTGTTCTTATCCTGACTTTTTGACATCGCAAAGCTCATAACGCTAACATATGGATGGAATGTAGGTACGTACAATTCTTTTGAACCAGAGGCACAAGAATGATAGAAGGGATAGGATGATGTGACGCTTTACCTTGCGCGGTGTTATATGGAATAGAAATATCTGTGCACACGAACCCAGACTCACTTCGAGTCAATGTGACGGAAGTTTGTATGTGCAGGAGCGACAACAAAACGTCTGATATCCAATCCACACACACATACACAAGGTTGTCATGGAGTACGGCACAACCTATTAGTACGGTCGTATGTGAGATGAATTATCTATGGTTGTGTGATAGGCTGACTATGAAAATCTCATTGAACTTTGTGTATTTCCGGTTTATGGTCATTTGTAGTTCATAGATTTGTCTCTCGCAATCTTCGTGTATCTTTAGGAATTGAATTGTCTGAGTCCTCAAAAGGATATGCACCACGGACGAGCTCTAACAAAAGTGCATAACTTGTATCTGGCGATTCTTTTAGAAGACGGCAGGCTGATACAGATGTGCCAATTAAACCACATCATAAAAATCTTCAACTACTTATTAGTCATATAAATTCACTTAAGCAATTCAGTAAGATAATCTACAAGTTTACCTATTTTTCACAGATCACTCAGTATTATATTTACTTTGCATAAACACTGTATTATACCATACTATACTATACTCTACCGCATTATGCCATGTTATACTATAATATACCATGCTACATGGAACAGTATGGTTGGAATAGAATTTTGTGTCAGTAAAAAGTATTCATTGCTACCCTTACATTAAATCAGTAGAACCAAACGGACAAACATGATCTCAAATTTTTCTTATCGTAGTCAGAGACCAACAGGTATGACTAGTCCATGTGTGGTTATTGACATAAAAAGCAAATGAATGCGTTTAATCCGCATCCATATAAGCAACTGATCACTTTTATTCACCTCAAAATATGCCACCACAGACTGAACAGTACTTCCGAGGGGAATACCATTCTGTTGTATTGTGTCCTTCATTTGCACATGTCTGTGCGATTCGGCCGCGGGAGCTAGTGACTCTGCAGTTTTGGCTCTTTTAGAACTTACTGGTGCCATTGACAGAGGTAGTGCTGATACTGTGGGATATTTTACTGGCAATACTGAGGGTCTTTGCGGACTGAATCGATCCGTCCTAGCTGGTTTCGAGGTCGGTGAACGTGGGGGTAGGGTTCTGGATATCATCGGTCCACCGTGCGTTGGTGTGGTCCATTGAAGAACTGGCCGTTTGCCAGAACTCTCTTCCAACTTTTTGTCCAGTGATGCAGCGAGTAAAATTGGAGAAAACAAGGTAGGCTCATATGAATGTCATTCTCGGTAGTCTCAGAAACTTTACACATTTAAATAACTTTCGCTGTTTCCGACAAGAAGAGAGACAGCATAGTACATGATTATCTTATGTATATGCCGTTCGTTGATGGTTACCTACGATGCTACAAATGGAAAAACTACCTCGTAAAATTTTAGCTATTAAATATCATACATACAACATTTACGCATCATAATTTTCTATTATTCGTTCACTCGTTCATTAAAGGTAGTATTCCCTAACTGTCAGTAGTTCCTAACTCATATAAAACCAAGAAAACAAAAACTCTGGTCTAGAATGACATAAGAGAAGAACGTAATGGGGTCTAATTTACAAAGTTCTTTCGTGTGAACTCAAGTGACCAACATTAAGTTGTCTACTCCTTGCAGAAACACAGACTAGTTTATAACTGAAAATAAGATGTGATGCATGAGCCTGTCTGCTTGTTTCTTTACTGCGTAGCATACTTTTAAACTGATGTGCTTCTTTTGGAATCAACTAATTAGCACCACTAGCCATAATCACTCTCTTATAGTTCAAATAACAACCATAACTGATCGCAGCTGTTGCAGTCCTATAGCCTTTACAGTTGGTCCCCTTTTAAAAAGAAGCACTAGACTGGAGTCCTGCTCTCATTAGTGATCGTCAGTAATGCATGTCCTTACCACTGCTGGGGTTAGAACTTCGACCACATTTTCATGAGGTAGCTGTATTGATCAGTACACCGTTGATCTTACAGTAGTCACGACCGAATCATCATATCCGAACGCCTAACCACTTTTGTTTGTAAATGGTGATCAGGTTGCCCTAGTGTCTCAACAGGGACTGAGTAATTGTTCTGTTAAACCCAATGGATTATTCCTCGACTATGGGAATCATTAACT
>LUCH01001232.1:14041-31055 GCA_013368495.1 Paragonimus heterotremus | reverse complement strand
TAAACTGATGTGCTTTTTTTGTAATAATCTAATTAGAACCACTAGCCATAATCACTCTCTTATAGTACAAATAACAACCATAACTGATCGCAACTGTCGCATTCCCATTGACTTTCCAGTCGGCCCCTTTCGAAAAGAAGCACTAGACTTGAGTTTTGCTCTCATTAGAGCTCGTCAGTAGTGCATATCATCGCCACTGCCGGGAATTGCCTCATGAACAGCGTGTCCTCTAATGAGAGCAAAACTCGATTCTAGTGCTTCTTTTCGAAAGGGGCCGACTGGAAAGTCTATGGGAATGCGACAGTTGCGATCAGTTGTGAGTGATGTTCAATTTGAAACTGGTATGATGTCAGAATCGACGGTCACGTAGTCGCACAACCTTTCGTCCTTTCCCTTGACGCAAGACAAACCACATTGGATGCACATTTTCTTGACTGCGCTGAGGCCATGAGTGATTTGAAGCATGGTAAATTCGTACCGAAGTATGGGATGGTTCCATCAGTGAACAAACGCAAACCCCAGCTTGGACAACTCGAAGCGAACGCAACCAGAACAATACCAAAATGTGACAATCCGTTGCTGAATGAAGTGATATGCAGATTCCGAAAACTATTCACTAGGGATCTGGACCCCGTTGTGTAGAGTTGGTGAAGTTCGCATATTTTTGAATATTTGAGCCAATGGAGAAGTAGTATGGAGTTTGACTACCAAATTGAACGAACTGGTTAAGGAATTTAAGTGGCCGACTGTGGTCAGTAAGTACCATCCCTCTCTCAGTGTAGTAAAACACAGAACTGCACAAGTGCACAATATTAACTGGATTTACTCCATTTTTCTTTGACCTAGCGGTTTGTCAGTTGATTACCTACATGCATCTACTCAAATATTGTGTACATGAACTAATAGCCAGCCGTTTATCATCTTAGCTGCATGTGTAGTACAACGTAACTTTTCACTTCCCAGGATGGTTTCTGAATTTACTTGGCAAATCCAGATTTGGCTAACGAAAGTTAACAGATTTAAATGATTTCAAGTTGAATGCCTGTCAAACTTGATCGCAACCTTTTTCAGCTAATTCACTTCGAAAGGAATCACTCCTTTCAAACATAGCTTCTAATGTAGCTCACCAGTCCTGCAGTTCTTCATACAGACCGGAGTGTACACACCAGTCCTCGTGTATATAGGAATGGAGTGCTAACTATAATGCTGGCAACCCCCCAATAAGCATGACCAAACAATTATATCCAAGCGCTCGACCACGACGTGGTGCGAATAGTTTTGGCTTGCTAGATTATTTTGGAAAGAGGATTGCTCTGTTCACTCTAATCGATGAACTTCAACTTTAGGACTTTTCGATTAGGCTAAGATTACTGATTTTATCGACCAGTTGAGCAGGGTTCAAATTGTTGACTGTAGTTCATGAGTTTACTTCCATTGAATCGCATAATCGAAATGTACCCCATTGCTTTATGTCATTTGCCAACATTTATTCCTTGCGCATGGGCTCCAGTTGTGTGTGAGGTGTGTGCTTTCGGTGGTTGATAATTAATCACTTATTTTTAAAACTGGTTTGGTATTATTGAACCTTTGATTTCTATCCTCCGTCTGAGTATAAAGATTTGCTGCCACTTCCAGGAATTCCCCAGAACCGCGTATTCTTAAAGATCCGGGACTGTGATAGACTAAAACGAAGGATGTCAGACTTCGGAAAACATGTTCTCGTGCAAGAGTCAGTTAAAGTTAGGAGATACTTAACCGTAGTGTATTTGTGCAAGAGATCACAACTCGCATATTTACAGGAATAGCAGAAATAATAGTTGGGTGGGTTCTGAAACTGAAAAATGTTCACCATGAAATTCGATGGACTTCCTTTAAAAATTTCAGATGAGTGATACACTAGTTGAAGCGTCACTTGTAGAACTATAACTATTCTTCTGATAGTTGGGTTTTTACAACGCAGTACGTCCGAATAAATTTCTCTAAAAGTAAAACAGCTCTTAACAACGGGAAGTTATCGAGAATGTGACAGGAAAAATGGGGCATTTTAATCTCGTGAATGATGATACGATCGTTAGGATCTCAGGGCTATACTTGAGACTAGGATGGACCAGCTTGGCGGAAGGACATACTGTCCGTATCCGCTCAACCACTGAGTGAATCAACAGTATTTTACAAGTAAAATACACGTCCCAATTGTATATTAACACTTCATGCCGAACTTGTTTGATGCTCTTCTTTCTGGTCCTGAAGCCTCCATGACCAATACAAATGACAGGCATATTAAAAATATTTATATCCAGATACCAAAATAAACGCTTCAGACTCACTTGTACATAAATGTTCTCCAAACAACTTGGGTCCAAGAAAACAGACGCTTTTTGGGCCTATTCAGTGGAAAAAATATTGAAGGTTTTCTTCAGAAAACACACTTCAATAGACTGTGATAGGTAGACAAAAAAGCCAGTGACATTTTAAAATAACGACCCCGTATTTAATTGTTTGGTAAATTTTCTAACTGTACGGAGTAAGCGATCACGAAATACGTACCGCTGATTGATGTGTGCCATTCACCTGACTGCTGTTTACCCCCATCGACACTTCCGATTCCTTGACCTTCACCGTCAATTCAGATTGAACGGTATCCTGTTGTCTTACAGTTGGTTGACGCGCTGATTTCTGAGTTACAGCAGCAACGTATTGAATTAATTGTGTATTAGTCCACTTAAAGGACAGTACTAACAGTATGCATTTTAGTTAAAATTGTGTGCATTTATGTCTGTTTGCGTTCGCACGTTGCCATCACAATCCAGAAAGATGTTTCCATATATATAGAGTTATCTCGACATACGTTCCCGATGGGCTCCATGACACTATTCACAAACAAAATGTATTAAACAACCTATATGGTCTATCAACCGCTGAAGGTGTCATGATTCTAAGTATGTAGGTGGCGAGGTGACGCATGGCTACATACAGTGTGTCCATTAATTATGATTGGACAATAACTGAGAGGTGATCAGGCAACTCAAGCAATCTTTGTAAGTGGTTTAAACATAAACATCCGGTGACTGGCTCCAGCAAAAGGTCAACTCTAGTCTAGTGCTCTTACTTAGAAGACAGCTACTAAATTGTCCATCAGAATGCAAAATGTGCTTTCGAATGTGGGAAGCGAAGGTTGTTTGATTATATTTATCAGAAGTTTTACGTAAATCGATCCTGTTTTACCCACAGGTGAGACGAAGTTAACTAATAATAAGGTTTTATTGTGCCTCATTGTCAATAAATGTTAACTAATCAAAATGAAACGAAAATTACTCTTCCTTAATTCCAGCATAAGCCCGAATGCGGATTAATTTATCAGAAATCAAAGGTTACGTGACAACCATTTCTGCATAACATGAAAATCATCCACAATTCACATCGACTTTCCAGTCAGACTCTTCCGAGAAGCACTAAACTCGAGTTTGCCTTTTGTTGGAGTTCGTCATTAGTGCATATCTTTACCACGGCCGGAGTAGAACTCCGGTCATGCTTTCATGAAGCAAACATGTTGATCACTGGTTTGGTGGTTTTCTAAACGTTTCAATGTATGAATACCACAGTTGGACTGTTGTGTTGCTGTAATATCACCGTATTGCTGACAGTGAAACAGAGGAACTGATTCATAAAACTAGACCTATCACTTTTCCCGTATGAACTTTAGAAGCAACCTCCTGTCGTCTGCAGTGCCATACTAAATGTTTACACGAGCACTTGTCATATCTCCCGTTTCTTCAATGCAGTTCAGACGTAAAACCAGGTCTAACTGTGTTGATTAGTTTTTTAATTGTCAGATAACACCACACTGTCTCACTGATCTGTCCAGATGGTGCAATCCAGTCCATCATATCCGTTCGAACTTGTGACATTTGGTCGGCTCGTTCATTCTTCGGAGAGCTCGATGAATACACAACCGCGACTGTCGTAATCCTGTGAACCGTAAGCTGGAAAAACTCTAGTGCCAACCTCCGCTCAATGCCCTTTACGTTTCTGTTTCTTAGTGCCACTTCACACAGTAAAGCTCCTTCTGCCAGTTGAATACGTTTACAGGCGATCGCCTGGACGTACGAAGTAGCTATGCTCAGGGCCTTTGGTATTCTTGAGTACATTTCTACAGGTTTACTGTTAATGTTTCCTATTTATAAAGCAAAACGTTTGTCTCTTTCAAGTCTTGTAAAAAGCGCTGTTTTAATTGTGCGTCGAAAATGGCTATAATCCAGCAAGTTCAGGAAACAATACAGTTATGAGCACGAGTCGTCTGTCCACTCCACATCTGTTGTTCTGCAGCAATACCTAACTTAAACGAAACACAACTCACTTACCTATTACAAACGCTTAGTGACGTTGCCACTTCAGGTGACTTCACACTTACCGGATGGTCTTCACATGAAAAAGAACAGAAATTCTGTTTCATATACTCAAAACACGGGTTGTTTTATAATGGGATAAAATGCGCCCGGCCTTTTATTTTCCTACCGCGTTATCCACAGGACTGTCATTCACTTTCACTTACCGAGGTTACCGCAGGCACGATTGATTCAAAGTGCTTCCAGGCAGCCTTCAGATGGTCTATCTGACTGGCATAAACATGTGTTTCGGACTGCCCTGCCTCGGCATCTAACCACTGACAAAGTTGTTCCACCGCCTCCAACTGGGTTGGTAGTACTCGGTTCTTCCAATCCTGCCGCATACGATTGCGTATCTTGTAAGCCAGTTCCACCAATTCGTTTCTTGTGTTTAACCTTGTGGTCTCTGTGTTGTTTAACTCCTGAATTTCGGACTTGGAAAGAGAATGAACAAGAATGACAGGGTGATTTATCAAGCTTCTCTTTTGATTTTCTACTAATTCTCATACCCAGTAAACAAATATCTATAGGCAAAAGTTCTTCTATCGTTTATTATTCTCATTTGGTTGTTTATCACTTCCACTCAAGCGTTTACAGTCTTGGCTGACCGTTATTCACCCACATCCAAAATTATCACCTCTGGTCAAATGTGAACTTGAATCTTTACAGATTTTTTACCATAAGCTTAAAGGCTGAAATCGTGACGTTAATTTTTTTTTAGCTGCCGTCGTTATTGTTTTGGTCGCTGTTTTTTAATCAAAATAAACTGTTTACTGGAAAAGAACAACACTATATTGTAGAGTCTGGATTGGTTACAACGTATACTGATGGTGAGTTTATTTCTGCTCATATTTTAGAATTTGTTTGTAGTTCTACTTGCGTACATTGCAAATTAGTCATTGCATCAATTTTACATCTTACACAAAGAATCCGTATTCACAATCAGTTCGTCATAGTTTCAGACATCGTTCGCTTCATTGACGTATCTACCTATATGAACCTCCTTAGTATACACACAAAACAAGACTTACTCCTGATTAGTACGGACATTCATTAGTCGGACTGAATATCTGTACACAGTGCAGTAGAAAGGACAAACAAACGTAAATACCACAGTGATTCGGTGCACTTCGTTTGCTTAGCATCCTGCATTGATCATCTCGCGGAATGAGTACCTGTTGGAATACAGAAATTATAGTCTCTGTTGCTGAGCTATACTTATAATAAAGCAGTGTTATGTGCGATATTTTCTAACCCGACTGACGGCAATGAATTCGTTAATCTTCCGTGTCCATAGAAATTTTCCGAAGATGACGAGGAGTACTGTGTTGAATTTGACCAAAAAACCCTCAACTAAGCTCACGGAAAATCGCCACAGAGATGCAAAACTTCATGTGTTCCACAACTAGTCCAGTTCGTGTTAAAATACTCATGAGTGTACAGTCACGTGACTCCCTACAACAAGCAGGGGACGTATGAAGATATTGCCTTTTTTTACTGTTTCTTAGGAAACATCAGGTACCCTCGCCACCGCCTGAGACTTACATTTACAAGAATGCACACGCCATCAAAAAGGCACTGTAGCCAATGTCCTGGCTAATACAAATGCCCAACTAGAATACTTGCAAGCAACAAACAAACGGTCCTTGCCTTGGAGTGAGCACTCGGGCAGTGTGTTAATCGTGTGACGGCGGTAACACAAACTATCAAACGCGGCGATATGATGCCAGTTGTATTGCTGTCCCACTACAGAGCCGCTGCCAGGACCCTACTTATACTGACCGCATAGTGTAATAATGACCGGTTAATTTCATACTCTAATTCCAGTTACCAGAATTCTAATGATGGGTAGACATGCATTCTTTCGATAGTGGAATGAATTTTTCTGCCCTACCCTAGGCATGGCACCCAAAAGTTTGATTGCACTGAAACCATGAGTACTGCATTCTTTTGTTTTTCAAGATGGTGGTTTTACTCACCTACGTATGTCTTTTCTGTTTCACATTTTACTACTTCTCGTTTACTTCAAATATTTCCCCCCACTTTTTCGCATGGCACATTCATAGGCTGTAAGTCTAAATCGGATGTCTTGTTTAAGAAGCTGTTTTACAGTAGCGTTGAGAACCGGCATCTTAAATTTATCTCATGCCTGGGATGGCGTAACGCTGTATAAAATCCACAAAGGAATAACCAATCATGCTTTGGAAACAGGTCAGACAGGAAGAGATCTGAGACAGTAAACGACATACGGCGGTAAAAGCTTTAAAGAAACTGTTCTGCTGATTCTGCCTCACTCTCATGTATAGCTCGGGCGCTCGTCTGAAATTTGTGAAATACTTGGCTTTGAACATAATAGATAATTTCGTAGTTAGCTCTCCTCTCTTCCGTTTCTACTTCTCTGGTGTCTAAGGCTTGCTACCTTCTTCACGACTACAGGACAAATGAGCTTCAGCGCTAACTACTGAGGCATTGTCTTCGTTGTCTCTGATGATGGTGAGAAAACTACAGTGGTTATCAAAATCCTTGGCATTGTCTCTCATCTAACTTGATCAAGTAATGCATTCAACTTCAGTTGGGCGAATAGGTCAAGTTGCGTAATATTTCTTTTGCTTAAGTAAATTACCCCGAGTGACGTGACTTGTTGCAAACAGGTTACTGCATCATTTTTACAGGTTGTCGCGATCAGTTAAAGTCAATCGCAGACAACTGAAGATCAATTGTTTGCTCTGCAACTCTTCATGATATCCACTAAGTCTATTTATATAAAGTGTACCATAAAACAAATTGCTTTCACGAGTTTATTTTTCTTTGTCACTTGCCACTTTTGCTTACGAAAAATGTTACACTAAAGACCAACACTTGTTTCGTGTTCTCCTTGTTTCATCCGTTATGCAAACATAGGTGAATATGCCTTGAAATTCATCACCTTCGTCATAATTATTTCAATAGATGTGTTTTGTAATGACAATTTATGTTTTTAGCATGCTAAGGCAAAAAAATGTTTTGCAAACTCATACAATAATTAAAGAAACGTCAGACGCATTCCAGCAACGTTGGCACATTCTTTTACGCAATGTTCCTCATGTAGAAAGCGCTCAGGAATCTAAAAAAACGTTTTCTTCTAGTGTATTCACACAGAGTCTGCAATGAAGATATCTGTTGAGAGAACCGTAATGCACTAGCATTTCTCTTGTTAAGCTTCTTGTGGTCATGTGAAATAATTTGTTCACAGTTTGTGCTTTATAATGTAGGAGATAGGTGAAAATTACATAACTCTGCCACCAGTGTTTGATAGTCCTCGTCGGTGAAACCGAACGTTTTATGTAATCGATTAATGAGAATAAACGAAATGCTTGCATTTCGCAATGTATGTCTTTTTGCTTCCTTAATGAACTGGATAAAGAGAACTCAGTGTTTCAAATTACTACAGTCTGCCACCATACGAATTCCTTGATTGCCAGTCAGACTTTGTAGTTGAGAAAGAGGACTCAGACACAGCCGTAGCTACTGAAGAGAAGTTATTTATTGGAACCTTGTCGAAGTGAGAGTGCAAAAGTTATGAGCTGTTTTGGTGAAATGTTTTGTAAAAGGAAATCATGCGAGTGGTCCCCCGTGATGGGATAGATAAGTTTATAAGACCAGGTCTGTTACACTTAGTGAAGTTTTAATACCACCCAAGTAACCTGGTGCACCCATATAAATTTGACAACTAGACAAAACGTAACACAGTTCATTATTAAGTAACTGAGGCTCCTTAAAGCAACTAGACTGTTTGTCAACTAGATGGAATAATTTTAGTTGAAATATTTACTGAAGGCATTCTCAGTGTTCGCAGAAATTCTACCGCTGTGTCCAACTGTTTCCCATACAACATTGTGGTGCTAAACGTCGCGAGTGATAATTTGTGGCTAATTGTAACTAGCTTAACAAAAAGTCCTACGAGATCTATCCGTGAACCCTCAGTAAGTTGCGGCGGAAAAAAAGTGGTGGCCAATAAACAGGAGTGAATTTAAGCTATGCCTTTCCTCACACATTTTTTTCGGACTCAACACAAGTGTCCACTGTATTTTCGATTAACTATTACGAATGGGATCAGCTATCTTTTGCCGTGTCTTCTGAAAGCTTTTGACGAAATAACTAAATTTTCCAAAGGTGTTGTGATGCTTTACTGGGGCTGTAACCAGAGGAAAGTTGGCCAGCAGCTTGTGGTGTAACTACGTCATTTTGAGTTGAGTGACAAGAACATTGGAACGAAACGAACCAGTGGCCTGATACTAGGCTGTAGTCATCCACATCTCCACCCGCTCCACAAAATGTTCTGTTTTACAGCATTAAGGATTTTGAGTAACCCGGGATAGAGTCACATACTCTGGAAGCATAAACTTCTAACAATTATGATAAACATCGTAGTAGCGTTGCCACGTTATATCCTCTGCGATCGTGAAGATATAACGACAATAATGAAACACGTTACGACTGTTAAGTGAGCCTATGCAGTAAAACCTATCAATCAGTACCATGGGAGTGGAGTGTGTGGCAGGGTATGAAATAAGCCTGCGCAATCAATAATTTTGAATTCTGTGAGAAAGCCACTCTATCTGATGACCTTTGAGATTGTCTTATGCAAGCAAACGAAATCAACTGGAGTGAATTCATGCAGATGTAAACAAGAAAATAAGGCTAAGCTGATTATTCGATTCATTTCGCGCATGTCAAATAAAGAACATGCGTAAAATATGCAACAGATAAAGCCGTCAATAGTTTAGCTCCTGTTAGTTATATGATACAAACTGACTTAACTGGGCACAGCCTCAATTACTGAAAACCACTCACCTCAATGATACGAAAATGTGCTATTTCTTGTTCGGTCAAAGGGTCTAACACCTCAGGTCCGGCATCAGTGCCCGCGTTGTCCTCACCGATGATTTCCAGTGGAAAAGGGAATAATGGCGAGCACATCGCAGCCTAAATGTTGTAATGCGGGAAGAACACAAGTTATTCGGTCATCGACATCACATCGATTATCGGCACCATCCTCGTTGGCGATAATATCAGCAACAAAAGGTCTACTGAGTACTGTTTTGCCTGGCTGTTATGTTTTCATGAGACAAACTATAAACAGTCAACCAAAATTAACTGTAGGACTAAAAGAAGCCAAATAATCTGACGATGTATTGATTGTGTTTAGTAGGAAGAATCTATTGTGATAGCATTCAATGATCCTCATAAGGGTTGGGTGATGGTTTGCCAACATATCTTCAGTTTATTAGACTTCAGACCAGGACTGTGTGTCTCGTCTGGCTAGTTAAATCACCCTCTTTTAAAAACCTTCCTTTCCGGCTAGTTTGGTGGAGAAGAAATACATGGCTTTGTTGGTTTAAACCTTTTTGGAAACTCCCGATGACAATTCACACGTAATACATAAACAATCAGGACAGTTATCGTGCAATCGGTCTGTCGTGAAAATTCGTTAGTTTTTTGTGTTGATATCCTTCTGAACTCGTTTGCTCACTTCGTAAGTCAATTAACATTATGTTGTCAAATAGAACAGAGCATTTTGTCAAGGCTAAATTCGTTATCAAGCAAGCACCGTGCGCTTAATTGTTGGAATTCCATCATTCATTTGTTAACCACAGCTTGGTGAACAATAACGCACTCACTGGGAACCTCACACGAAATGATAATATACGGTTTTTGAAGATTCACTAACTTACAGTCATAGGTTACAAACAAATCCGTCCAAAGGTCGATAAAAAGTTTTAGTTCCTTCTGGTTTAGTAAAAGACCCATGGCAAGAAAAAGGTTATAAGTTGCTTGCAATCCCATGTCATACACATGTTCATTTATGACGTCAAGCTGATTTTAGCTCTAAGTCAATATTGTTTTGATGGCGATGAGACCGTGTTTTTTTCATGAATCTTGGCAGTTGCCGGTAGTTTTATTGCCCATACGCATGCTGTTCGATACAGATCAAGCCACGTGACCACTGGCATGAGATGTGATAGACTGCAATTCTTGTTCAAGACAAAAGACCCCATTTCACACGTCCCAGTGACTTCCGAGCGAAGCGCTTTCTATTCATTTTGTATGTGCAGATAGTATGACGTGAGCCAACTTGATCAACTTTGCCTGTGTGTCTGTGATACGTAGTGAGTCTTTGCCCGGTTGCGCACAGGTTTGTTCACAACAAACTGGAACAAACAAACCTCGAGTATCCAAGCTTTTTTACTTCGTTTCATCAGCTAGAATGACCTTCAGGCCGCAGCATGCTAGTCACTTCTAGATTTAACAAAGAATAATCGCTGCTGACCTATTATTTACCGCATAAATCATTCTGAGACTAATCATGTATGAGTGAAGCTTCGTGTAGTTCTGCGAACAGCGTACCGAATCAACACCGTGCTGTGGTTATGACAAGAATAGATCACGATGGAAATAATATTCAAGCCACTGGTACTCCAGAGTTGGTATGCCAGATGTTGATTGTTGTAACTATGTAGACCAAGTTGAAACTAGATCGTTAGCCTTAAATAAAACCGTATTTCTTTCAAGCAACCTTTTCAAGGTAGTGTCATTTTTTTGAAGATTATCCTTTCCCTCAAAGTGGTAAATTTTTGGAACGAACCGGACCAGATCCTGTAAGGCTGATGGCGTTTGTTAAAAGAAACCCTTCCTAAAAGACTGTTCATTGAGGAAGAAAAAGACGACAATTAATTGCCCGAAGTCTTCAAACGTTTGATTTCAAACAGTCCGCATCAAACTTTATACATAACACACAGTAACAAACCATCACCAGAAATTTGGGTTTGATCGAACCTAAGTTGTACAACAAATTGCTTAGAATTTTCACTGCTTGGTTTTGCTAACAAATTAGCACCACAGATACCACAGCGAAATAGCGCCAAAATCCAAATAAGCGAGTCATTTTCTTACCCATTCAGTCAGAAACTACATTGGTCATGTAGTCAAAGCTCCGACAGAAGAACACGACTTGTAACTATTTGCTTGTAACCGGATGCTGTCATGTATATTTCTCCGATTCCTTCAGTAATCACCTGAAATTCTCCGTCCATTAGTTGGTAGCTCACGAAAGGAAGCATGGCACGGTAAAACAAGTCGAGCTTCTCTACGCAAATGGTAATAAGCTTAACCAATGCTCCTATGATCTTATATGCTGAATACCTGTCTTCCAGAATCCACTGATGCCATTCGAGATGCTTGACTGAATCTAGATATCGACTGCAAAACGTCCTCAAAATTATCACTTTCCTGACCTTCGGTAGTTATTTTTCATAATTGCACAATAAAACTGTTCTGGTTATGTTTATCTAAGTAAGATCTTGAATTATTGGTAAAGCACCATCTTTATTCAATTTGATGAACACCGCACCCTACTTAGAAACTCCAGTCCCAGCATCACTAATCATTCTCCCACCATCTACAAAACAGCTTCCAACACACAGGAAACGATCAGCAACCACCAGACTTATTTGCTCGAATCCGTAACATTCAGAGCAATAAGTTGGCGTTTGAAACTTTGAAACCCATTTCAGGAGGATAGAAGAAAAAGGTCAGTAGCACATAAAATTATTTTTTTTGTTGAACGTGGTCAAGCAGGTCTTTTTTTCTTGTGCATAGTCTTGCAATTTCTGAATTATGTGTCACAAATAGTTTTTGCTACCGCATCCACCAGGTACAGGAAAGTGCATGACCTTAAATGTAACTGATTTAGGTATAGATTATTACTGACATAACACGGTAGGAGTTTATTGGAGTTGATGTGGTAGTGTAGGTTGCCAGTAGTAAACCAATACCTTATTTACAATATATTCAACGTGGATAGTTATTTCCTTTTCCAAGCCGTTAAGTCGGCAGAAGAGAGACAACAATCACCGTCCCCACAAACTGGACACGAACATCGTGATCATCTTTCGAAATAGGCAAGTCGGACAACATTTGCTGTTACCAATACGCCTGTGGTAACGCGGGCTGTATGTAACACTACTGCCGACAATTTCTGTCAGAGCTAACGCCGTAAAAAGCTTGAATTGCAAAATACCTGTAGTTCAGATTGACTCGATCGAGATAATCCGCATTCGTTGGTCAAATTTACCAGCAGAAAAAGACCGCCTTTATAATCGCTGGCACTCATCAGATTTTTGCGAACACTTAACCTCGATCACTCACCATAAAAAATCAAAATCACATACAGCTACGTTTTCATGATAAAAATCCAGAGTGTAATAGGCCTCTACTGATTCGGCCGACACAATCTTGCATGACGTTAGTATAATTGTGAAACACCTTCAAGTTGCGGATGACTCGGATCGGCCAAAGTGTAGAAGCTATCAAGGGGACTGTTCGAACTTCGAAATGCGTGGCTCTCCATATGTGCTATCCGTCAGTAAGTGAAACATTGGTGGACGAAGACGCATTTAGCAAGTAGGCCGTCTGACAAGTTTGAAGACAACCCGAACAAGTGGGCGACAGAACCGAACGTTTTGATCCAAACCCAGTAACAACATCTGCGTAGATGAGTCCGACTGAGAATGTAACAGGCCCAAGTGAACAGACTTTAAAAGCGAAAATTTTACCTTGGTCAACTAGTTAATTTTGATATTTGGCGCCAACACGACAATAGCTGTCTATACCCTCAGTCTTTGTTGAATCTCAGATGGGGTGAGTTCAGTATTGCACGGGGTTGCTTGCAATCAGCCTCTACTGCAAACCATTTGTCGCTTCTCTATTTTTCCATGGCTTTATAGTCTTAAACAATGAATAACATCTCAATACATTCCAGTTGTTCATCATTATTCGAAACCAGAAAACGTAGGTTTGTATGAAAGCGCAAAACACATCCAGCTGTAATCTTAATTACTGCTCATTTAAACTCAACGAATTGCAATGATTTGCAATGATTAACATAATATTTCGTAAGACTGAATGGTAAACACTTGTTTGAACTTTCGAAACTACCCAATCCTGTCGTAAGTATACTGAGTATTAATCGTGTTTATCACCGCATATCAACTCGTGTTTGAACCTTGTTCCCTATTTGTTTATACTAAGCGTTACTTATTCAAAATACAACAGTCTTCTAGATGAAAGCCTAAGACTGAAAACTCGTAACCTGCTTAGTCTTTAGACCAAATCGATGGACAAGTTCAGATGAACTCCATATAGTACAAATCCTCCAGCAAATTTGTGTGGTGATTAGTGTTGCAAATTCAGCTTGCTGACATACTGGAAGTTATCGTTCTCCTAATGTTGTCTGCCTTGGTACTTGAATTTTCATCCAAAAATCGGATGCTAACTTCGATTCTGAAAATAGAATTTATAGTCCTTCGCGATGATGTAGCAGTTTGTATCACAGAATGTTGTCAGAATTTGTTATGTTCCCAGTTGAATCACGTGGCAAGAGTGCAGGTAATGGCCGACTTGAACTGACAACGTCTTTTCAAAGTGGCCGGCTTTATTTTCTACTTCCCAACCTGGTTGGTCTGAAGCCTGTATTAAAACCAACTCAAGTTTCGAATACTTCATGATAGAAAGGAAACAACATTCTAGAAAACTAGAAGCGAGTGGTTCTGACTTTTTAAGAGTTTATGAGTTAGACACAAAAACCCTCGTCAAATGAGACGCCTTTAAAAATAGGTGGTTCTTACCCGAATAGCACAGCCCAATGCGACCGCTTCTTGAGCGTTCATTGTGACGGATCCGGGCTTGCCAAACACTCGAGCCACAATTGTTTGCAATGCTGGAATTCGACAACTTCCGCCAACCAGTTCGACGGCGTGTACGTTGCTGGGTTCCAGTTCAGCTAGTAACAAACTTTGCCGGAGCAATTGTTCGAAACGGCAGAGGAGCGTTCGACACACAGCCTACTCAGGGAGTGATTTGAGGGAGAGAAGAAAATGGTGGGTCACGTGACAAATAAATCGATCAGGTTATTACCTCAAATTCCTTTCTTTGCATCTGGTCAATCAAATCTTTGCCTTTCACTATTGATTCCACTTTGATTGACAAAAGTGAGGAAGTCGAGGACATGCGTATCTTGAGTGCTTCGCAAGCAAGTAGCAGACGTCTTGCAGATTCCGGATAACTCGATAGCTACAGACCATTTTGAAGAATGTATTGAAGATTAAATCGATAAAGCAGCAAAGCAACTTACCCGTACGTTGTGCTTTCTCTCGAACCTTTTTCCAAATAATTTGAAGAGCATTTTGTCAAACTTTCTTCCGCCAAATTCCGGATCGCTCACAGTGGCCAACATCTTTAAGGACTGTCCATCAAGAGTGCATACAGCTACTTGGCTAGTCCGGTAGCCAATACTCACAAACACCATGGTTAACGGAGACAGGAGACCAGTCAAATTAGTTCGATTGTAGTAAGCATAAGTAAGAGCAACTAGAGGATTGAATAAGGTTACCAGTTCTTATGCTGGATCATACTATACTTGCTGTAGTGTCACACTGCAAGTGCAAACACTTTAAACCGGCAATAGACACGGCATCTCGAACCGCTTGTCTTTGCACGGTGTTATAATGAACCGGTATACTGATAACTACATTTGACAACTCGATCTCACTAAATTTCTCAACCATATATTTCAGCTGAAGTAACTGCATGGCTAGCAACTGTTCCGGGATAAAAATCCATGGTTTGTTCGCAAAGTG
This sequence comes from Paragonimus heterotremus, assembly GCA_013368495.1. Classification (NCBI taxonomy): domain Eukaryota; kingdom Metazoa; phylum Platyhelminthes; class Trematoda; order Plagiorchiida; family Troglotrematidae; genus Paragonimus; species Paragonimus heterotremus. The sequence goes on along the minus strand of LUCH01001232.1, from coordinate 15,994 downwards.
CACCTACAATTCATGAACAATTTGTATGCATTAGTAAAAACAGATCAACAGAACACTCACTTGAACTCCAACACGATCGTGACAAGTAGCCTCCAGTGTATATGAGGAAAGTATTGGATCATTTTTTAGACTGGGTTTAAACTTGCAGCCCAGAAGATCCACAAAGTTGAGTAATGTGGTCGTTTTTGTTTCGCCGTCATGCAGGATGGGCAATGTGCCAACGAAGCGCTGGTTGTTTAAAAACGTTACACAGGTTCTAAGAAATATTCACTTAGTGTAAGATTTTCGGAGCTCACGAGGTTGTTCTAGAGCCGTTTTCGTTGATCAGCGTTTGCAAACCTTTTGTATCCAAAATGGCTACAAATGAATTCTGACATCCAACGTCGAATCCAACGGCATGTATACCCATTACCACGGGCTTGTCCTGCTGGCTGAAAACCCAAGCGTAATTTTTTTATTATGAACCCATTCCAGTGAAACCTCCGACAGTGTTAATTATGATTGACCAGAGGAGATAAATGTATGTATTCACTTTTCTCCTCCTCTGTGTTAGTTATTTCACGAAACGTACAGGATAGTACGTAGAGACAAAAACAAACAGTTAATGGATGCGCTTCTCTCTGAGTAGGTTCTGTCTGCATAAACATCCTTCTTAAAAGATATCGGGCTACCCGGACGTCCCGATTTTACAGGATGTCCACTCAAACTTTTAAGCATGGCTAGTAGGAGGATTCCTGTCACCGACAGTTTTGTTTTTAGGAAACACCGATGGTTCCGTTTTTGTTTTTGTATACTTCGCGTGGTGATGTATTAGCCCATTCATGAGCTTGATCGTTAATCAGAAAACACCTGCTTTCGACTAACAGATTCGTTAATTAGATTCTTGGCATTACTTATCCATAACCTGCACAAGTAGGTGATGATACCACATCAGAATCGTCCAGGATGTTGGGGAACGAAAAAACTTACATCGGTTACATTAGGTAACCAATGTTACTTTTGGAAGTAGTAAAATAAATAGCAGCATGTTAAATATTTACTTGAGGGACTCGCTTCTATCATATTTCCTCCGTGTACAATACGGTGAATCATCTACACAAAGCACCAGTACCTTTTACCACGTCTTCGTAAAAACAACACCACTGGTAATCCTCCAGCGTTCTCAGTACCAGGTTTACACACCAACGGACGTCTATTTCACTTTGTTAAGTAGAATAAGATGACTAAACCCGTATCTGTGCCTAAAAAGAACGTGAAGTAAACGGGAACTACTTCCCTTAAATTTCTTCGTACCTGGACAGTGTACTCTCTGTATGTGAATTTACAGGCCAAGCGTCCTTTACGGTCACTACAACTGGTGCCGTGACGAACGCGAGAATGAAGATACCCTGGCCGCAGCCGTTCGAAGATGCCGACGTCCGGACGTTCTTGGAGGACTTCGAGGACGTGGCCGAAGTGGTCGGAGTCAAGACCGACCGTGGGAAGCTGGCTGACCTGCGGACGCTGATGAAGAACAGGGCGAGGGCGGTGGTGGACGCAGCGCAAAGAGGCCTTTCGAAGATGGAGTAGGCCGTTGTGAAGGAGGCGCTGGTGGCTACGTTTGACAGCCCGGCAGACCGCCAGGAGGCCATGCGGTGGTTCAGGGCTGCTAGGATTGGACAAGAAGCGGGTCCATACATGCTTGCCGCCATTCTGCAAGGTTTGTTGGACAGGGCTGTACCAGAATTGGATCAATAACCACGACGGCAGTTGTTAATGGAGCGGTTCATTGAAGGTCTCCCGAAGGTGGTTCACGACCAAGTCCGTATTGCCCATGTCGTCCAGCCGATGAACCCTGATGAGCTTGCAAAGGCGACGCGAGAGTTGGCAGTAATGTCCGTAACCTCAGTGGATGCAAACGACAGTACGGACAAGAAAACACCGAAAGAAATGCAGAAGGCAATGGAGCAACTC
>LUCH01001231.1:111067-135015 GCA_013368495.1 Paragonimus heterotremus | reverse complement strand
CATGCAACAGCGCTTGTCGAAGAAACTCCACCGCGGAAGATTTATGAGGTGTTGTGACCTTAATAATTCGACAATGGGCGCCTTTACTGTACTTCCAAACATTCTTGGGCAGACTGGCTTGTTTTTTATTGGACGATAGTTACCAACTTCGTGCCGTGGATCACTTTTACAGCGGGGCATTATAATTGGCTTTTTCATCGGGGAGGGAAAGTGCCGAATAGTAGTGATAGCGTGAACAAATTTGGTAAGAAGGTGGGTACATCCTCACCTCCTTGCTTGAAAACGACTGGTAGGATACCATCAGGCCCAGGATGGATTGTGGATTTAATTGTAGCTATTTTTTATCGAACACTTCCAACATCAGTCGAAGTATTGCACAGAACTTTTGTTGTTTTCAACGGAGTAACGAATAATAGATTGCTCTGCAAGCTAAAAGTAGCAGCAAAATGTGAGTTGAATAGTCCCCACATTTCACAGGGTCATCGACAACCGTCTGATCTTTGACAGCCATAAATTCTATAGAAGGGACCCCCATGAAATTTCTCCGTCTCATCAGTTCCATCAGTCTCATGCCCCTTTACCCACAGCCGAGCGAAAGCTTTTCTTCGTTTGCATAAGGCAGCCGTGTTCTATTTTATATGTATTCAAACACACTGCTCATTTGCACTACTAGGTAGAATTCCAGGCTGTTTTTGCGCATCGACTTAAGCGATTTAAGTTTGTTAGTCTCTTTTGAAGCAAGGGTTCTGCTATGTACACATGGATCAATGCATTTTAACTTTGCGGGGGCCAAAATATCGATACGAAAAGTGAAGTGTTTGATAGATTCCTCTGCTGGCTACTTTTGGGTATGGTGTAAGAAAGAACATATTTCGATTTAACGACCTTAGTAAGAAGAAGGTAGGCCAGTAGATGTATTTGATCAGACGGTAGAATACAGCCGTCGGTTTTATAACTGTACTGAAATCAAACTGACAGCTGACGATATTATGGCCACTTCCTAGAAATGTTTTCAGAAAGGATATTCCTACAAACGAGATACCTGTGGTGAATATGAGATCCAAAATATGTTTCTGTCTGGCGGGCACCATGACATGTCGGTTTTATCCGTTCAGTTGAATGCATGAAAGAAAATCAGCTTGCTTCGTGGGAGCTGTGAATGAGGTCCAGGAGATACTCGGCATGCTGAAGTCATGACGCATTACCTCTGCAAGGTCATCCAAATCACTGCTAATAGCATTAGTCTACCGGTAAATACATTCAATAATTAGGTCGTGGGAACCTGTAGAGACAATTTACCACAACCAGTCCTTGATTTTATTAAGACCAGGCTTGTCAAGTGTAACCGCGGAAAATTGCTCCTTTAAGTAAATGATGCATCCACCGCCTCATCCTGTGAGACGTTCCCTGCGAAATATATTATATCCTATGAGGCTTAGTCGTGTGACTGGTTTATCGAGGGAGTACCACATCTCAGTGACGAGAATGGTATGAGGACTAGACAAAAAGACAAGAGATCCAAAGATGTGCATCTTACTTATCAATGATCTTACGTTTATGAGTAACAAGTTAACGGAAGTCTTTCTGTCCGGCACAACATTTAGGATGCTAAAGAAATGCATGACAGATGGGGAAGTGGGTTGTAACATATCACATGGAGAAGTCCGGTCTGGGGGATGTGACAGTTTTCCACTCATGCTTGAGTAGATGTTGCGAATATTTGACTCGGCGACAGAAAGTGCTGGAAGGGTGTCATTATGGTAGGACATGGGGAGGGGGGCCAAGTGGTGATGGATGAAATACCTGACAATGCACCGAAAAGGGATTGCGGTGGCGAACGTTTGTGTTAGTTGTATAATCGGGTGGTGATGTACATGACGGAGCACATACGTTAGGAATTTAGTTGCTAGTAGCATTCATGCTTTGGATAGAAGAATAATGTATTGTGGAGCTATTGGGTAATGTATTAAACGCGTGAAGCCTACTATAGTTGTGGATCGGTTTACAAGTAGTAGAGGACCAATCGTTGATTCCCATCTGTGAATCGTTTGCTCTTAAGATATGTTTTTTAGAATCAGATAAGCACCGTTTATGGAATACCATCGATTTAATTTTTTATTGCAAATCTAAACCATCATTTTCTGGAGAGCACCGTAGAGGCCTTACTGCCGGTTTGGATACCTGTTCAGGCATTTTGGATTTGCGATTGGCATGTACAGTCACTCTAGATAATGGAGGGAAGTGCCCACAATAAAAGGAGGTGGATTTGCTTGTCCATCCCAGTCTTTGTTCTTGAAATTTGGGGCACGGCTCCCAACACTCTAGAGAACTTTGGGCATCTTCGGTCCAGGACTCATTCCAGTCAGCGCCCCAGTTGATAGAAAGAATCGTTGGTGACTAGAAGAGGTACTTTTGACGCTGCTCCTGGGTTTTGCTGGAGATGTTTGACCGCACCTAGCGTCAGCAGAGCTGGACGTGGTTTGTTTTTAGATATTCTTCCGGACTGACCTCGTAACGGTGTTGCCAGTTCCAAGTTGGTTATCTAGAGAAGTCGTAGAACAGTCTAGATCAACAGTCAAGTCAGCGTAGTTGTTGATTTTCTTACTCGGGTTCTTTCTTCCGTGGGAAGTATTGGCTCACAATATTTCCCGTTGTAGTGGTATCTTACCACCATACACTTTCATCGACTTGAAATTTGTAGCACGTATAATATAGTCTTGTTGGTTGACGAACTAATTTGCTACGAGTTCGTTTGTGAACTGCAATAGCAGCGAACAACATTCTTGCTGTACCTTCTTGAGAATTCTTAAACAGTGACAATCCTGGTCTTCTATCCTACTAGCTTTGAATAAGAGGTTTTTCACTGTCAGCAAGGGTATTCTGTCGGGCACGTTAAACACAACCACATTACTGGCACAGCGTATCTGCTTGTACGGTTCAGTAGCTATTGTGTTAATAAACGTTCCGGCAGGTACGAGATCTCTATGACTAGAAGTTGTGGTCTCAGGATGGGTGTTAATTGGAGCAGTTAGAATGTTAATTATCGGATTTAGCCAACGCAAAATGTTAGTAAGCTCTTCACACTTTCTGTGTATTTTCGCCATTTCAGCATCAAGGTCCGTTAATTTTTTGTCTGATCTGCAAATAGGTCGGTAGTAGGAACTGAACGGAACTTAATGTTTTTCTTTCTTTCCCTATGAAGACAATCCCTTCTTCCAAGCGTATTTCCGCTTTTTCGTCAGGCGGCCAATCACGTGTAATCGTCGGGGAAGGAGCGTCCTGTCCACAGCAAAAGCGTTTTCCCGGCCGTTTTTTAAACCAATCAAACACCGAGGTTCTAGGGACCACTAGCAACTCAGTAAAGCGCACGCTTAAATCAGCCCCTCTCGTCAGTATTTCCCCTGGTTACAAATCCGCCGCATAGCCCCATCCCATGTACATCCCACACACTCCCCATAACCTGGAAACCCAGCCAACCGTTAGAATGTGGCCTTTTTCAATATGGCATTTACCGAAAAACAACCGATATAATTAAGAAAAGTAGCATTTATTAATGGCAATAATTTACAAAACGTTTACAAAATGTGGAACGTTAATTTGCATCCAGGTTGATGGTATTTTGTTCATCCAGTTCCATAATCCGCATATTCTCCTGTACCATAAGCACTTTCCCAAACACCCTATACGTAATTATTAACGCGTATGGAAGCTCCTTGCATATTTAGTTTGGAAACAGTTGTGTACAAATGTATTATGTTCATGCACGGAAGACCACTCCCCAAAAAGGAACATTGCACAAACAGCAACACACCGTGATGATGAAAGCCTCAGGGTTTGTTAAAAATCCGATGCACAAATCGCTCAGAAGCAGTCCGCATCGATGGCTATACCAGTTCACGAATGAATGCGTCATTCGACAGCGCCCACAGCTACGCCATACGACCCAACAGATCCATCCCATCGACAAGACCATACGTATCAATCGGCCCCCTGCACCCTGCATCACCAAGCCATGCACATTTAAACTGGAGAAACTTGATTGAGCAGCTCCGTGTCATCGAACATCAGCAATGCGTAGGCTGCAGCATTCAGCCAATCACAACTCATCGGCGTACCGACCCTATTTAGCCGCTTTATTACGCGGAGTTTTCCGCTGACTGTCTTCATGTGGTTGTATGGAGCTAGCACGTACCGTTGAAATAACCGCTTTAGCAGCATATTTTGGCTCCATGGCGATAGCAGTAATGCAGCAGGTGTTGAACGTGGTGCCTTGGGATCTTATACCTCCCTCCATTGTCACCACAGTCTTTGCATGAGACTGACCGCTTTACGATTGATAGTTTTTGAATATTAGCTGGTCTAGCGGGCATTTTGGTAAAATATTCCTTTTTTAACGAATAATGATCAAAACTTTTTCAAGCAATTAATAGTAACAGAAAAGGGCAGGTAGTAGGCTAATTCAAGTGCGTATTTGATATGAATGGAAAATACACTTGCACGCAAAAATAAGTGATCTTTTTCGAAACACGCGCCGAATGCTATCATATCACCAATGCCACTACATCATTGTTTGATTGTCAGCTAGTTGACTAGGCCACTACCTAGTTAGTGAGAATAATAAAGCATGAAAACGCAACCCTATGAGAAACTTCTGTTGTCCTCAGTAATTGGAGGAGAAAAACATCCGCAACGGACGGTGATACATTAAGTTGAATGGATTGTGGTGGATGGTGAAGTAAATCCGCTATAGTGTAAAGTAAAAACGTATGTATGTACTAGTTGCACAAGCGTTCCACAGTACATTCTAGAGATAAAGTGCTGTCGAACGCTAAGTTACGCTGGAGCCATGCTAAATAACGAATAGCCGATATGCAGTGAGCGATCAGAACTAGTTAACGCGCACGAATCGAACTTGTAGTGGTCGCTACGTCAACATCGCGCACAAGGACTCCGAATCGACGGACAGTCAGACAAACGGCGAGGACGATTGCATTTGAATTACCGCTGCGTGTTGCGTTATATAGCTTTGGATATAATCTCTGTCTACTTTTTGGCAGCATGTTGCAGATATAAGCCCATGTTCGTGGACGTCCTAAATTTTGTTCGATAGTGATCGGTTTGCAAATGAGTTCAACTGCGTAGAAGATTGCCGCACGTAGGCGAACAGAGTAAATACATATGTAGATATATGTACAGAGGCTGAAGCAAATGGGACTGTTGGCTACTGCAAATTGACGATCTTGATCAAATTTTCTATTATATAAGCAGTATGGCTAAACTAATGTGCGCATGCATTACTGAGTAACTGAAGTTGAGTGGAGTTATGAAACAGGTCAAAAAGGAATTTTACAGATTCGTAATATGGCTCAGATATGCGTGGGACACAGACATGGTTGTGTCGAAAATGTGACGTTTACACAGCAGCTGAGTTGAGAAGATAACTAGGTCTAAACTGGCGGTCTAGTAGTGTGGGTGAATGAGTTTAAACTGTTCTATACCAACGTACGCTACAATTCAGGGGGAAAGCGGATATCAAAATAAGTGTACAGGTATAGCGACGTACGCTACATGGTGGTATATGAGATTTTAAGTCAACTGAAGAAGTTGTCTCACCACCACGGTTGAGTGTGCCATGTGAACTGAAAAAGCACTCATATTGCGTTTACAAAGTAATGAATCATGGAAGTCGAATAGACTGAAATGTCTCACGGTGACTTAAATGTGAAAACTTAGGAAAGGCCAAAAATTACCCGTCGGAACTTTCCGCAACATTTCTCTTTCGCTGGTTTACTGTTTTCGTGGAACGAAAAGCGTGTTACCTAAGGAGAGTTTGCATTTAAAATTGTTTCGGCGTGAGTCTGTGTTTTCAAAATCTCCAGATCTCCTGGCAACCTTAACTTCTGGACAGGCATTAGAAAGTGTTCGTCTTCCTCCGACACTGATGAGGGTTTCAGACCACTTGCTGGATCATGGAAAACTAGGTCTAATCCAAGTGGACACATGGTTGACATTGCATTGAACCTTCTCTAAAGTGTTAACGACTTCAATTAACCAGGAGTTCCCCACTTAAATGGTTTGTTCAAGCAGGGATTTTAAGTGTAGATTGTGTGATTGTAGCGACTCTGTCAATTTTCTTAGGAATAACCTCTCTAGATACGCAGCGAAATGCAGTAGTAGCCTTCTTGGCGGGCTCCAAGCTTAGTGACTAACCACTAAAATGGCTGATGGCCAAAATGTCTGACTCCCTCACCCGGCTAACAAAACGAACTTACATGCTATTATCGCCGCTCCTAAAAAATGGTCAGCTTGGTTCATTTTTTCAGGCTAATCGTTTGCATTTTCATAATCATTCCAGCACTTTGTTCGGTGTCATGGACAGTGAGTCGTTCGCTACTGTCAACATATTTGAACTTTCGTAACGACTCACAAACTAGAAACAAGGTGGTTTGGACTCTCGAATCGCCCGCAGCTGAGAGGGTAGAAGCGTGACAGGTGGTAAGCGATCTTGGAGAGATCATGCTGTGGTACATTGCTGGTGTGGTATACACTACTAACAGATGTCTAGTTGCCAAGTGGACCTTCCATTTATGCATCTCAAGGTAGGTTACAGGACGAAGCTAGGAGTGGAAGGATTTGCATGTATACGTGAATATTCAATTGTCCTTCTTCTTTACGCGCCTCAAGGATTATTCGATATAGGAAGGAATCCAGCTGATCGTTTCGTTTGGATTGCGATGTGGCAACCGCTTCAACACTGTTTATTTCCAGTTTCAATTTACATTGCTAATGCATCATCCCTGGACACTTCTTACTCAGTCATTCAATCTTGAATTTACGGCTTGCCGTTTGTACGAAGTTTCAGCTCATTGAAGTGAACAACAACGACCTCGTTATTAGTTCTCCCCCAAGTTCTCGACCGCGCAAGTGGGCTGATGGCCAGCCTTGCCACGTACAGCGCTTTGACAGCTCGGAAGTTTTGCGCATTTCCGTGCTTTATATAGCCATGACAACTTTCGAACTTTCCGAAGTTCTGAACGTTATCATATATTATGTTCCTATGTGCTTACGATATATTTCCTAGTGTACCTGAACCACCTGATTTGCATGACGAAATGTGAATAAGGGCTTGTCCACATACAGGGAGCATAGGTATGTGGTCGAGATAACTTTTTCTAAAGTGAACACAGAGAAAACCAAGCTTCTGCAATCCACAGAACCAAGCTGTATGGACAGCTAATCTGCGAAAATAGTTCATCGATATCAATATTATTGTTTATGACAGTGTATATTTGGTAGCATAAAAATGAGATGTATATTCCGGTGAGCGAGATATGGATGACAGCCTATAAATAACAATGAAGGTCAGCGTTATTAACGATCCCAAAGGAATGAAGTAGTAATAATGGAGATAGCATCCGTTCACATGTAAGTCACATGGACGATGCAAAATGCAGTGGCAGAGGCATAGATTTGGTCTAAAAGTAAACCCGGAAACAAAATGTTGGATCAGTACACCCAGGGACAAGTTACGTGCAACGTCCGTTCAAATACCTGCACGAATATTGGAGAGCGGGATGCCCTTTCCGTTGACGGTAGTCTAATGCCACCTTCTTAAGCCGAACGGAAGTGTTGAGGACCCGGAGGTGGCCCAATAAAATCTCTCCGTATTGTACCTCCGGAGGTCTACTAAATGGTTCTGCCCAAAATTCACCCTTCCAATAATTCAGAATGGACGAAGCATGCTGTGTTATCATCTCACGAATAAGGAAGTAATTATGTGGTCCGCCCATTGAGCAGTTATGTTAGTAGTATCATGACATCACACACATCACTTCCATGAAAAATGGAACACATTTTCCTGGGTGACAGTTCCAGATCACCCTTTCAAAATTATGTGTTTGAAAACAATTAAGAGGCCGCAAGTTAAGACGTGGGGGCTGCAGGCTAAGCACACTGTAAAGATGCTGAATGATCTTCAGATGGAGATGTCGCGGTTGCAACACCACGGTTAGATATGCACAAAAAATCGGCGAAACAAACGAACAACAACTCTGCCGCTCCCAGCAGTCTCCTTTCATCCGTTGATCTCTTCTCCCAGGCTCCTTCTTTGTTGTTCTCTCTCCCTCCGCAAGGGTAGGCCATGGGGAGCATCTAGGTTCGTGTACAGCCCTCAGGATCTACACAATAAAGTACCGGAAACCAGACAATTGGTCCATGAGACTAAACTCTAGTATTCCGGAAACCCGGCTGTAGTAATTGTAGCTCACAATGGAACATTTCGCTCTAATGGCGTTTTACTACGAGTGATTACGTCGTACATTGTGCCTAGTACATTAAGATTTCGTTAGTCGACGTGTTGCATCAATGCCACTGCGTGGAAACAAGCTCTGGTTGTGAGCTGAGTACCATCATGATTACTGCTACGTATTCATGGCCACCATGTCTGGCTTTAAGACGATGGCGACAAGGAATTAAATGTTTTCCGACAGTCCGTTCACCGAACTAACCCCGCTCAAATAAGAATGATGGCTATGCAACGCTTTTTGCAAGAAGTCCGCTGCCATTCACGATCATCAAACAGCATCACACATGCGGTAACTATGGCGGCCTGCGGTTTCGACCGACATTAAGTGACGAATACACACTCTGAGCTAGGCTATTTATCACTTTCCCTCATGCTACACTTCCAATGATGACTTTCTTTTGAAAATTTCCGAATTGCTACTCCAATGCACTAAAGATAAATTAATCATCAATGTCCGATTGGGAAAGCAAAAGGGGAATCTTGACCCCTGTAGCGACGTTAATACGGGAAGAAGCATGAGCACGACACGTCATGTCACTGACGTGGGATCTTATAGATTGAATTTTCTCTCTGCGTGATATAAACATCGACAGTGGGAGCAGCCTTGGATACCGGGTGATAATTATTACGACCAAACCGTCTTTGAGCAGCGCTTCGCGGAATAACGACAACCGGATTGGAAACGAGATGTTGATGGGGGGTTCTACGGTATCATTTTGTCAGTAACAAAATGTGTGGAACAATCGGCTGCATACCTCATATGTGACGGTCAGTGAACAGTAAAACTGTCAAATGTAAAGTTGAATAGAGGTTAAAAACTGAATATAGAATGGTGTCCCCCAAGTATGTAACAAAGAAAGCAAGAAAGCAAGGGTTAATCTTTGGTGAAACACGCGATTATAAGCAATCGGTTGACACGGTGATCTCCGAACGAGCAAAACAATACATACAGGTGGGTAAATAAGGTTAAGCTGCAAAATTAGGTGGGAGTTGTCCACAAAGGGGCAAAAGAAAAACTTGTGACACAAGAAACGTTGGAGAAGAATTTTCGGGTAGATCATAAACACGTGATACAATCATCAAACCTTTAGTGAGAAACAACGAACACCTCTTACTGGTCTCTCGATTTTACTGCTTTTTGTCAAAATCACCGCCAGAAAGCTCACAGTTCGTAACGTCATTCAAGTTTTTCATGGTTCGAGAAGCTATCCTGGTGCACTGCTTGAGTGCTTTTGTAAACCAGAACTATCGCGCCTCTCTAAATGGGACCAAAAAGTGGAAGGCTTATTCTAACAGCGAAAACTGTTTCCCTCGCCTTGCTCACCTTCCCTGTGCAGGATACGTGGTCTTTTTGATGATCGTTCTAACATACTCGTTAGACGGAATCTTACGGGAAACTAGTAAGTCTTACACGAAAAATGGACGTGGACGTAAATTTCATGAACACACTAAACTGGCGCAAGACAAGATCGCTGTAAGAGCTCCGACGAAGAAAAAACTCTTCATTTAGGCCCATGCATCAGCTATAAAGAAACATGCCTTTGACACTTCATCTGAGACTGCCGGACGCTAAGACTCCTTCTACCTTTCAGTTGTCGCTGATTTATTCAGGGAGCACCAATCAGTAGTTTGAAAAATTGCACCTTCAAGCTGGCACCCTGAACTACCATTACGAAGCTTTCGGCAACCAGCCTTCACGGACGACTTTTTCGTATAAAATGTTTAATATATTTAACCAATGTTAATTTACATGATTCGGTGAATTCTGACAAGAATCATCGTGAGATTTTCGAATAGGCAGGTGATGGTTTGATGGAATCTACCTATATGTCTTTTAATCTTATTCCCCGGAGTGACATTCGCCTTAGTGGACCGATGGAAGCTACGCCCACCCCGTTATTGAGGACGTGACCGGGACTATCCGGGAAACTATCGGCCGGTCAAATTTGCCAGCATCGCATGCAATGTAACAGGGCGCTGAATGAGGTATGCCGTCCTCGAATGCTTCTTTCCTTCACCGAACTGGCTTCCCTACTCGCCAGCTACGCAGATGAATGCGCTTATTTTTTCAACCAACCTGACGGAGACCAGAGACGTTTGCTTCACTCTCAGACACGGACTGGAGCCTACGGCATTCAAGGAGAGGTTTTGTTGGATTACCTCTCGTTTTGGTGGCAGATAGTTTAGAGTTAAAACCGACCCAAGCACTCCATTTTTGCAACAGCTCCTTAAAAAGTATTCATTGGTTCCGTTTAGTGTCGTATCCGTAACAAGATTCTTTCAGACCTATTTCAGATAACCCTATCGTTCTAGCTAGAGATTTCAAAATCGGAGATGCCACCCATCCCAATGCACTGCACACTGACCCGAGTGTGATTAAGCTTCGGTCGGACAATAAGTGGGCACACGTCATTTGGTGTGGGCTTGCACAACACCCTTGTGATTCATAGTGCACCCAAAACACTGAACGTCATGAAATCCGACCTGAAATAACACCAAGGCATCTAAATGCGATTCAATTCATCTCATACGCATTTTCGCGAGATGGTGGCAGAAGAGGTTTGCCCATTCGAAGGTGTTAGAGCACAGTTTCTTGTGGATAGGTAGGGAAGCGCTTAAGGTGCCTTACGGGGTTTATATAAGACCGCTACTTAATTATGTCAACCAGGTCATGCCTGCGGACTTGGGGAAAGACATATTCTTCAGCCTAGGTAACACTACGTTCGAGTCTCGTTATGAGGTTCTTGATCTGTAGTCAGTCGAACTTCCATGGCTGTGTAGTGATATGCTTCCCACACATCTATCCTTTAGTGTAGGTCTCGTAGAACATCTCATCGTAACGGCGGAAACGATCGATATGTACATGAAAGAAAGCACTGCAAGTTCCGTTTCGGGCCTCCTGCAGGTAACAACGTTTTTCCCATAGGGTTATCGAACAGTGGAACAACATTCCTTCTGAGTTCGTTGGCTGCCTTTCAACAAAACGTTTCAAGACATTGTTGGATCCCCTTTGTTTGAAGTCAGGTTAACTTACACTAACCATCGACTGATGCTGTACTCACTGAAGTTATTTTTTACTATTGCTCAAAACACCTATTTCTCTTGTTCCCGTTAATGCTGCTGTTTCACGCAGCCGCATAGGAGGTGGACGTGGATTTATATACACATTACCCCACCATACAATATCGTGGCGTCTCCAAGCTACGGTACTCAATGCTGATTACCATATTCAGCAAGCATCCATGTAATACACATTCATTACTTCAGAAGTTCACGAAACTAAGGAGTGCGGGTCGCCAGCAACGTCCGCATTAAAAATGAAGTTTCCAGAAGATTGGAAGCCATCGAAAAACACGGACTCATACGGAAAAACCCCAGGCGCGGCATTTTCCCAATTTTGCATTTTCTTCGCTTCACGGGATCAGTGAAATCGGTGAAACCACTGAAAACGATTTCACACAATCCTGTTCCGCTCCTGGTACTTTGTGTATTCCTCAAGAGAGATGTTATACATGTTCAGCGATCGCCCCTCAACTCCACTTGGCACCGGGTCGATACAGGTACTTTGGGTCTTTAGCCTCGAGTCTTTGGGTTATCACCTGAAATTACTGCGGTTTTGAGCTTCTGTCCACGTCGGCTGCCTATCAGTGGACTATTTGCTGACCTTAAGAGCTTCGAGAATTACGAATTAGCTGATTCATATTCGCTCAGCCGCCTGAAGCCTATATCTAAACTTGCGCCCATTCACCAGCGGCGGTGAAAGGGTTTAACTGTGGGTCTTGAGTAAAGCTTGTCCGCCCTAGGGATCACATCATGCAGTGCTTGGTGGATGATACGTGATCCCACATCTCGTGTCTAGGTGTGTTTAGCGGGGTTCACAAATTGTTGGCAGCAATACAGGTGGACTGCACCCGCCTTGGTTTTCTCTGCTGTGGGACGGCTGGGCAGGCTCCTAGTTCTCTAGCCAGCACCTAATCATATGCAGGGATGTAACATTCCCTGACCCACTAGCTGTAAACAGTGAGGTTTTTAACGCAAATATCACAGGTGCAATACCATATTCGTCAGTTTCTTCAAAAGCGAAGTCAAAGGGATTTACCTTTCAAAAAGCCCCGGACTGTTGCCATAACGAATTTGTTGCTCAGCACCTCCTACCTTGATTTTGAGCTCGTCTTAGAGGATATGTCTATCTTCCGGGCGGACAAAGCCGAAGGTTGTCCACACTTTTTTCAGATCTTCCCCTACAACAATCCTCTACCTGCTGTGACGTTCGATACACCTCAATGGTCACGATCGTGGTGAAGTGTTCTGTCGTCCTACATCCTCCGATAATTCACAGGGCAAACTGCATTATCTGGGTTGGATGTTTTACTCACCGAGTAAGTTCCTGTATCCTCATAATGGGGGGTTTCACCTTACCTGTAATTAACTTTCCGGCTTTCTCGTACACAGGCGCTTCAAATTCCGCCTGCACGACTTTTCACACAGTCGGTGCACTGGGTCCCAAGGAGCACACCTCTGGGTTCATTTGGTTACCGTTGCGAGTGGACTACATATTCACTAACAAAAAGTTGATGGTTGATAACTTACAATCACTGAGCAACTCGGACCAAGTGATCACGCGGTCGTCTCATTTGACTCCGTTTGCAACACGAATCTGTTCTGCTCAACGGTGAGCAGTCACAGAAAGAGCGTGGCTAATTGGCGACCCAGTCCTGGTTGAGTTTCATCGTATTCGATCTGTAGGTGGCCTCTGTGAGAAACTTACTGTCGTTTCTTCCGCAGTCGTTGGTGAATCTACATCATTGTCAAACGCCAAACGGAACCAGCTTCCAAGTCAACTAAGCACATTCAAGCTTATTCTGGGGAGACGAAATGCTTGAAAGTGCCACCTGTTACCAGGATCTGAAATTGTTCGAAACGTGTATTACTTTTAGTAATCGGTGCACCTGGCTAATTCGACATGACTGCCTTCATTATCATCAACGTCTTACGGGTCGCTGATTCAAATGGTCCCCCCCGATTTTTATCAGCAACTCACAAAGCGAAACTGGGGTTCCACAACTCTCAGGCCCGTCTAGCCTTACCAGTTTTGATACAGAAGTCGTCGATGTCCTCGCTGAGTTTTACAGTAGTGTTTTCAAACAGTCACCATCGGCTTCTCAAGTTCTCCTTGACGATGAGATTGGTGTCACCTGCACCATGGATACATTTTCCACGGCGGTGCTGGCTAAACTCAGGTGCCTTAGGAACGGCTCTCCAGGTATCGACACTATACTTCTCAACGCCTTGTGTGAAGTGGCCGAGCAGCGTGCTGATCGACTTATCTTACTGTTTGTGCAATCTGTCTCCCATGGAACAGGATCCGGCGGCTGGAAACTGGCCAGCGTCGCACCCTTTTCCAACGGTGGTGGGCGTAGTTGTCACGGTGATTACGGACCAACTGCTTTGCTATCAAGCGTTCTGAGAAGCTTAGAGGCGTTTGTACACGACTGGCTTTATATACGTTGTTGAAGAGGAGTACTTTTTCTTCACCGGTAGCAGCACGACGGGATCACTGGACCTCAACTGTGCAAAGAAACTGGACATCAACCGGCTACTAACCTCAAGTCCAGCGATCCGGACTGAACTGAATTAAATAGAAGTACCTCAACTCTCGCGATTTTTCCACCAATGTACAACATGGTTTCGCAGAGGCCGTTCCTGTACCACAAATCCACTGATAGCCACAGATCACTGGAACAAAGCAGACGGTCAAGGTAATGGACTTGATGTTGTATATCTCAACTTTGCCAATACAATCGACCACCTGGATAATGCTGTTTTAATAGGCAGGCTCTACCATCATAAGGTACAAAACAATCTTCTTCAGTGGTTTCAATCATGCCTTGCTAGCCGTAGGCAAACTGTGCGCATAAACGGTGCATTCTCTTCCTGCAGGTCTAGCCCCAGTGGAGTACCCCAAGGTTAAATTCTTGGCTGGCCACTTTTTTGACACTTATCAGCGATCCTTCCCTTCTAATCAAATCCTCGTTGTTGCTGTTTGTTAAAATCAACATTACTAACGAGTCCCTTATCTTACATAAGGGCATAAGCGTTCCATTTAATGGTTTCGTGCGAACCTTTCTGACATGAAATCTGTTAAGCGTAAAGTTATACACAGTGGGAGCTGTCTGAACATCACGTACTACCTCGACGGGTACCCGCTTAAGATAGTTTTTTTAGAAAAGGACCTAGAGACCATTGTTTCGCACACTGTATCGAGTTCTGCGAACGCTGAAGCAGATGCAAAAAAGGCTGGTTGCACCCTGGCGTCATTGAAATATATTTTCGGACAGTTCAGCCCTATTTGATTACAGCTACTTTAAAGCAGCTTTGTTCGACCGAATCTGGAGAATACAGCTGTGACCTGGCCACGATATCTCCGAAAGGACAAGCCGCCCCCCGAGACTTTGCAACGGCCTGTCGCCAAGACTGTCCTGGGCCTGAAAACTAGGCAGCCTGTGGAGAAGCGAATTCTCTAAATACGTACTTTTGAGAAAATCGTTGGCTTAGAGGTGACTTGGTTTCCATATATTTGGGAATCAAGTTACTTGATCATGCGCGCCGGTTCATGCTCAACAGGGGAAATGGCACGACGCCTAGGGGCCACCCCTAAAGCATAGCAGACTAGAATGCAGACACAACCATTTCACACTACGTTTTTGCAAAGTTTGGAATGCCCTACCAGACCATGTTCTTTCTGCTAACTCTGCGATAATTTTCAAGACTAGCCTTGGTCAACTTCTATCGCATTTTTCTAGGATACTCCACCTTTTCCCCTCATTCCAACCAGTCGAGAAGGGCCTTGAGATTCTACGCATCGAGATACGGAATAGTCAAACGCTCCGGCTTTCCACTTACTTTCTCAACACATTGTAGTTTATCATACAAGTTAGACGTTCTGGCTTCGTATACTCGTCACACCAACAAACAAACCTTTTGAAACTTGGAGGCATCGGGAAAAAGCGTTCTCAGACAAACAACTACGTCTCAGAATGCAGTATACGTTCACACTAGCGACTGCTTCAACCTGATCCACTTGAGCTATGAATAACGTCTGAGTCTGCAGTATAGGTCCACACTAGAAGATGCTCCGCCCGATTGACTCGGACAATCGACAATGTTTCAGAATGCAGTATACGTTCAAGGTAAGGGCTACTCCAACCTGATTCATTTAAGCTGTCAGTAATATCTGGGTATGCGGTATACGTTCAGACTAGCAGCTGCGCCTTCCGAACCACTTTTACCGTGAACACTTTGGAGAACGAACACATGCGGGAAGTGACGGAGAGCCTGTGTTTGAAGCGTTTGAGACACGTGATAATCATCGTCTTTGGTTCTGTTGGTTGTCAAGTTGATTGGAACATTTTTCTGCACCGTGATAGATACTCGGCGTTCTAGAGAACATTGTGTGACCGGCTGAGACGTGTACCTCCCGGTGATCGGCAAGCAGCTTGATTTAATCTGCTTCCGTATACTGTTCCGCAAGAACGCCAGGCGGCCTCAATCCAGTTAGAAACAATGGAGTAGGGTGAATAGAATTTACTTCCGAAAATTCCCGATGGTACAGTGGGCACGATACCCTTTTCGTACGCCATTCCATATACATGGAAGATGAAAACAACTACGTGGTAGCGTCATTTCCAACCATTTCTAAAAGCTACGTTTCGTCGATCAGTATCCACCTGACGTCTTTCAAACAGAGGAATATAATATAAATATAGTATAGACAATGAAGCTGGAAATGTCATACATGTCTCACTATCAAATGTGTTAGTGTTTTTGTTGAAATGCACTGCCAACATTGTAGAGTCATATATTTCCATTTCGATCGTATCTTCAAAATACCGCAAACTGATGCACTCTCAGGCCAGAGGATGAGGTATTTCATCTCGAAAATTTCATTGACCGCATCTATAGGATTTGAACGAATGAGCTAATGTCAATTACGGGTTGTTTGCGCCAAAATGGCGAAAACTTTTTCATCACCAAGCCGACATTTTGAGATTTATTCAATGTGCTCTAATTCTTCTTTATACGAAGCTTATCTACAGTTGATGTACTCCGATTTAAAATTTCAAAAAATATTTAAAAATCGAGGATTTGCGCCAGATGGACCGTTTTGTGTTTGAACGATTTTCAAGGCGAATCCCGTGAAGCGGATGACCGCCCTAAAAATCCTTTCATGCCTTCGGATTTTTGCTGTGATTCCCAAGAGCGGTGTTCAACCCTTTTTTCAATGAATGCATTTCAGATCAGCAGACGTCTAGTTGCCACTGAACAAGAAAAACTGACTGAATCTGGGACCCTTGAGGCTCTACCTCGAGCCCGTGTATCAATCGCTCAAACGCCTACACAACCGAAAAACAAAATGGCGTCAACAACCCAACAGCCAGCTGCGTTACAGAACCAGTGAAATTGAAACAAGGCCATATAGCAGGAAGATCCACCAATCAGATCAATGCGACATGTTTGTAGTGGATCTAAACGCTATATACAACTCAGGAGTGAGTGAGAAATCAAAAGTGACAAAAAATGAAAATAACTGACTCACAGTAGTACGTGAAGGTGCGTCGTTTAGAGTTCCACCACACCGAATGAAGTATCCAAATGATGCAATCCGTCGTAGGGTTCCCAAGTAACTTTAGAAGTCACAACGGAGATAATTCCGACGACAGATGAATTTGGAATTTTGCTGAAATAAATGCAGATTCCGTTAGCCGTTAATTCTCCCAAAAATCTGTACGCACGTGACACAGAACGCAGAGAGAGAACACAGGGCTCGCGACCTTGGAAGTGTGTTTTGTATTGTTAATTGAATCAACTCACATGATTTAAACGAGTGTACATGTGAATTTGAAGAAGGTGAAAAGTGTGAAAAACAATGAAAATTATTCTGTACAAAAAAGCTGTACAAAGCGCTACATGTTCTTGTTGCCCCATGATTTTTAGCCGGCTGATTGTCCGGTTGGCTGTTGATTCTAATAATTCAGGGATTGAGTTTATTTCTGACGTCAGGGAAACAACTAGTTTATTGGACTCTTCGTACATGAGCACAACTCAATATTCTGTTGAATTCAATATCATAGTCTGTTGTTTCTATCAAATAAAGTGAATGATCGTCTGCAACGGGTGCGAATGATTGTCCTTTCTACTTGTTGCAGCACGGTGGAACATTTGGAGGTTACACGCGCAAGAAACTGGACATCACTAGTACCTGCCGGAAGTCCAGACCCAACTGAACTCCGAACTTCCCTAACTTTTGGTGATCGAAGAATTCACTGGCTTTAAGTGCCACACCCCAAACTCCAATTTGATCGCCTCAGCCCCTTGAAAGCAATCATCTATCGTCACCGTCTTTCGTCTGTTCCATTTCAACTGAGGCTGGCTGTCACGGTTGGTTGGTGAGTCCGTTTGAAAATGACACCCTTATGCATTTTTTGGCCGATTTTGATATACCCCTCCACGATGTCCACCGTAAACTTTTACGATATTGGCTATAATCACATGGTTGTAGTGTGTGAGCGCAGTAAAATACACGAAACATGAGGTGAACTAGACAAGCTGGTCTGTATTTGACCCTCGTCCACTGACAGTGTAGAACGCCTTTCCTGAAGTGTAATCTTCCTATGGTCCCGACATGCATCGAAATAGAAGTACGTGACGGAGTTTGGAAGTAAACTATGTATTTGTAGAAACTTTTGGAGATATAGTAGGTGGTTAGCTTTAGCCGAGTCTGGGGCCAACGGCAGCAAACAAGACAGTAGATGCCCGAGGTGGGTTCACGCTCACTCGGCGACACTCAGGAGTGCTTAGGTTGTCCGAGTAAGTCAAACAAAGTTCGAAAAAGTGCAAGCCGGACGATTTCGAAAGTTATGGTATTGGATGGGCCGTTACGATGTTAGCTGTACGACTGAAGAAAGTAGCAGGTAGTTCGGATCAGGCTTCCTATAGCAGAGATACATGAAAACATGTATTCAGAATAGACAAGCAGAAAATCTTGGTTGAAACCGAGATCCTTGAAAAAATCATGACGTCTTTGATCACTGTAGCCTTTATTTATAAGCCTACGGGCCTTAACTGATTGTGTATCGACCACAACAATCTACTATGTCACTGCGCTGTTTAAACTGCGCAATATATTCCATTGTAAACATATGTGGTTCAGTCCTGCAGTGATGTTTTTTTTTCCGAAACCGCGAGGTGTTTCAACATTCCTAAGGAGTCTTTTGGGGGTTGCTGTAAAGAGGACAGAGTGTGATTTTGTAATTTTTTTACCCGTGCAGAACAATGCTTGCGGTACAGGAACAAACGCACTGGTCTCTCAGTCACCGTTTTTGTGGACCATGTGATTTAAATCTACACTGATGTCTGCGTTGGCTGCGTCGACCGGGAAAATTTTGATTACCATGTGTTTAATGTGTGAACATTGGTCCTACTGTTGGTGTGATTAGGTCGTGTTTAAGTTATATCGAGGACTAAGGCAGGACCCTTCTGATTGTTTCTGCTTTATCTGTAAAAGCGTCGCCTCAAGTCTTCTCGGTAAAAGTGAGACCCTTAACAAATGTGGTCGTTGGTAGGGTGGCTGATAAGCGAACTACTAATAGGGAGGATTCCGACTGAAAATCAGCTCACGTTTTTTCAACTGCCCTTCACAACCCGTTTGTGCTTTCAGCAACAACAAAGCTAGCACGAACAGGTCCAACTGTAAAACAACTCAATAAGGCTAAGCCGAACTTCTATTAAAGACGAGGCTGGTACAAACGGATATTTGCCCATTGGTAGTTATAGATGACCTATTCAGCTACTTTGACGTGGTGTTAAGGCTTGTACGCTGATTGTATTCGGAGGTCTATACCGACCAGGACTTTGACTCTGTCAAGTGCATCCTTGTCTCGCGGATCTAAGAGGGCAGACAGACGAGAGGTGAATCTCAGGGTTTCTGGTGACGCTGAAGCCGAATCTCGCGGTCAAGCTGGAGTGGGAATCGCACTGAGTTCCAAAGCGGAGCAGTGCTTGCTCGATTGGATCCCAGTGAACAGTCGCTTGTGTGCCGTCAGACTCAATACATCGGTAAAAGTCTGTCAACGCAAATCAGAATGGCGTTGTATAGTCATTATATCGGCGTTCGCCCCGACGGACGGCTGTTCGGATGCTACCAAGGATGCGTTCTATGACGCTCTCGTTGACCTTCTGAGGCAAACTAAACGCTCAGACATCATCATGCTAGCGGACGATTTTAATGCTCAGCTTGGTCGTCTTTCTTCGGATGAGAAGCGGCTAGGAGGTATATTTGATGTTCGGGCACAACGCACTGATAATGGCGAAAGACTGCTGCGGCTGTGCGTATCCCACGGTCTGTATAGTTCGAGCACCGCATTCCAACACAGGAAGAAGCATTGTTATTTGGAGACCTCCATGTGCTTCCCAACCGTGGAGACAGTTGGATCATATAGCAGTTAGTTACAGTTGGCGCCACTCTGTTAAGGACTATCGTGCCTATTGGAGCAACCACCTGGACTCGGACCATGTTGTTGTGCGTGCCCCTTTTGTTTTATCATTTGCCCAGAGGACCTACGCTCGTAGATGCAAGGTGCTTAACTGGCATTCGAGCGATGAGGATGTAAAGAACGCCTACCAGAAGGCGTTGGTGAAGAAGTTGCCCAGTTTGAATCAGATGAAGGATCCTAATGAACACTGGGAACAAATCGCCAAAGCTATGAAAGCATGCTGTGAACACTCATGTTCTGGTGGAGCTGTTAAGTTGCGACAGAACTGGATTTCCGTCACGTCGATAAACCTCATGAACAAGCGTCGCTCGATCCGTCGTCGCTCCGTCCACTAATCAATGTCAGCCCTCCGGTTACTGGCACTTGAGTGTAATCCTCGAAATCTATTCTGTTCGTTGTTACTCATATCAGCAGGTTCGAGGTGCTTCCTCAAGTAACTATATATCAGGCTTCCGAATGCTTTAGATGTGGGAGACTGCAGGCTCATCATTAAGTAATCAGAGGGGATCGTACGGGGTCCTTGTTTGTTCGTGACCATGGAGACGGCTTACTTCCCACATACTGACAAGTTGTTTACACTCAGGGAGAATTTACGTGTTGATAAGTGGAAAGAAAATAGCTTCTCAACGTGTGTATACAGGACGGTATTATTACTCCGATCGGTAATTCATTACTTTTCGATGTGCTGCAAAATGGAGAACATAAGGTACCATGTAAAATAAATGCGTGAAACACAACTAACAAAGGGATCATGTCTTTTACTTACGCTTTCCATGGGTAGGTTTTTCTTCGATAGTTCGTATTAAAATTTAACTGACTAGCAATGGTTATAGGATGGACGTGTATGAGCGGCTGATAACATACGGATACGTTCGATTAATTACTCTGTTTATATATATTATATATATATAATATATATGACTTGTTAAGACCGTAGGGAGTGGCAGACGTGCGACAGTATGAGAATAAACAATATATGGTGTAAGGCAAACGGTAAAAGACGTAGAAGGGAGAAGAAGAAAGAATCACGCCGATGCACACAGATTAATAACATGAGCCCCATTGACTCTGTGAACATCCTTCACGCGATTAAACCAGGTTTCAAAGCCGTACAATGGGATCGTCCTTACAGTGACACTGTACATTCGGTGTTTCACAGAAAGTCCGAAATCACATCGACGCCACAGATGGTGTACATTTTGACAAACGTCATCTGAGCCTTTGCCATGCGATTTATGATCTTGTCAGATCTTCCGCCAGCGCTGATGCAGCCCCCAAGGTACATGGACTTCCCAACCACATCTAGCAGCTGAACACCAAGGATGTGAACAGGCGCAGAGTCTTGTAAATCTTGCAATGTCAACTTGCGCGTGGTAGATACAAAAGCCATGCCAAACTTACGAACCGAAGCCTCTGATCTGTCTAAGATGTTCCAGGTTCCTTGTGAACCCCCAGTTAAGGTTATGCCGTCTGCGTACTGTGCGTCTCGAAGTCGAGTGCATGGGGGCAAATCCACAATCATATTCGCAGTCTGTTAGGGCACACTCTAGCATCTCGCCTACTACAATGTGGAATAAGAAAAGGAAGCTAGACAATGTTTCCGTATCTCACTTGAGATACTAAAGGTCGACGATTGGTTGCCATATACTTCAACCCTTCCAGAGGTTTGACGGTAACGTGCCTTTGGATGTTCACATGCTTCTGGAGATGCACCATTCCTCTATAGGCAGTCCCGAAATTGAATTAAGGACCCCTGATGTCAAAAAATACAGCAGTTGTTGGCCTTCTGCTTGAATGATGGCGTTCAAGAATCTGGCGGAGCATGGAGATATTATCAATGCAACCATGGCCGGGGTTAATTTCAGCCTGCTTTTGACGGATATGATGTACGTATGTATATGATGTACGTAGGTATGATGTTCGAAAATTACTACTTAGCAGAAATAGACCGCTTTCAGCACATAGCTGTAGCAAACGTTCGTTACTGTCTGTGCGAGGAGTACCATTAGAGTACTGGCCACCTAAATAACGCTGGTCAGCGCTTAGCCCACTTACTTGAGCACTCAAGTCTCCAGTCAGTATTGTAGTATCCGTGCACCCCACGGCGTGCAGAAGGTTAGCGAGCTGGAGATAAAAAAAAACCTTCGACTGCGCCTGTACCGCAGTTTGTGGAGGCATATGCCGTAGTAACATACAGGTGACGTTTGTAATGGATGCCTCTTGGTGCGCTAACCGTACCATTGAGTCTGGCAGCCCAAAGATGACTTTAGACGGTTATCCAGTCAAACAGTGCCTTCACTGCGTATGCGCCTAAGGCGATTGCAACGTTGGTCTGGTCAGTGGTTTGAGCCGCAGGGTTTACAAACAAACGCACATTGTACACAACTAACGAGGCGGCTGACGGAGGTTGAAGTTGAAATACTGAGTTAGAATCCTGAGGTCGCGTTTCAGCAAGACAACAGATACCGATGGCGAGTGTCTCCAGATTACATGCAAAGGATGCCTGTTGACCCATTTGCATAAGTGTTGGGACATTAAAGGTGGCAAGCTTAAAAATAGTATTCGGGGAACGAGTAGGGATTTGTGTCCATCGGACAAAAATATTACCTTGGTGTTTGACACACTCTGGCTGTGATTTCCGTCGCAAATGGTGGATGGGGCGAGTCTCTCGTGAGTGTCTGAAAGTGAGATTGAGGGTCACCAAGTAAAGTTTCGTTTAACAATAGACGGAAGGTGCAACAAGCTGTTTTGGTGCGGTTACGTTTGAAATGGGAGTAAAGCCGTCGACACCTCGGCTAAAGAGTTACGATAAGGAGTTAAGACAAAATTCATGTTTACTGTGCATTTATAAATTCTTAGATGTGGATGTCGGAATACTTCTTGGTTGCCCAGGCCGAGGATGAATAGATTACGAGTGGATGTATGTTATCAACAGAAAGTTATCTCGAAGATAAATTCGAGATTACCAACCATTAAAGTTTATCAAGATAAAGGCTCAGTATTCTTTCTGTAAGTCTTGAGTTGGTTAACCAAACAACCTTGCCCGAAGTACACGAGCAGTAAGCGTCTATGCCTCCATCTTGGCTGGGTCAGGTTTTGTGGTTACTCAAGTATACAGTTGATACCATGTGCCTGGCTGTGATTTTTAATTTTACTGGCGTACACAATGTGCGCGTTAGTGCCAACGACGTGACAGACGTTTCCCACTCCACACTGGAGGATGACCTGATCGATGTGTGCCACATTGTTAATTATCCGGTGAACTCACTGTCAGTTTGGCGACAGTTTGCGCGCAATATTGTTATTCCGTCGCATTGCGACGAATGTACTGCACAATGATTAGCTGATGGCTGATGATTTACGTCTGCGGTAGTGACCAGAGTCTCTGAACAGCTTTAAGTATCACGACATTGAGAGATGTCTTCACAGAGCAGACAATCAAGGTACGGGAAATTGCGAAACTCACTGGTGATTTGTTTGATTTTTCGGCGCCTACCTCAAAATATTGGCGTATACCGAACCGTCTCACCGAGCTATGCTAGTTAAAGACTTGACAGTCACGCAGTGTTTAAACCATATGGTGAACAGCGTATTCGCCGTGAGCTTCCTCCGGAATTGGCAATGTTTTGTTTTCCCTACACTAACTTCCAGTCGGTCTACATTTAGTAGAGTGTGGAGTAAACAACTACTAGCCACACGTGGGGTCAAACGAAAAATGATGACTTGATGAGCTACTGATATTCATCTTTAATGACGTGGACGATCGACACTAAGAGACAAAACAGCGAATGTCCTCATGCAATCTGAGTGAGTGAATGTGTAGCCCAGAGGCATCAGTATAGTGTCTGTTGGTTCTTGACCTTATATTACGTCGGCTCGCTAAACCCAGAGAAAAGCAGGTACATGAAAACTGGCAGGGTTTCTATTCGGTCAGGAGTGCATTGTTTACATTTTTTACCATGCAGTGGATCTAGGAGCATCGGCACTATTACTGGCAGCCGTTGGTCTTAGTTCTTTTAGACCCAAAAGCTGCTGAAAAGCCTGATGTAGCTTCGAGTACATCCACTGCGCGCAGCAGTGCTCAGAATCGG
>LUCH01001231.1:69511-108010 GCA_013368495.1 Paragonimus heterotremus | reverse complement strand
ATTTCTAGTTCTTCCGCTTAGTCTTCCTTTTAGTAACGTTTTCTTCTAGGATATTCCACGTAACTGTTGAGGTGAGCGGCGGCCCGAGCCACATTACCTTGTGGTCAGGCTCATGGCTGTTATGATGATGATGATGATGAAAAGCTGCATTCAGTGCGGTTGCTCGTAACGTTCTCTGAAAGTGCCTTCTTCGCGGAAGGGTTCCGGAAAAATGCATGGATCTGTTGAGGTCACTTTATGCTCACTCTCCAAGCAGCAGGAAGGTTTTTGGAAAGCTGTCTCTCGAGTGTTCCCTTCTAGGGGTGTTAGGCAGGGATGTTCGACCTCCTGTAATCTGTTCATATTTGTCGTGGACGACATTCTAGAAGGTGCTTTTGAGGAATCCGACAAGATCGGTGCTAAGCTTTTTTCCGCGGCTAGGTTGATCGACATGAAGTTTGCAAATGACATCATCTTGCTTGGCCTCTTTGCTGAAGACATGCAGATCATGCGGAATAAGCTGAATGACCAAGCTAGTTTCTAAGGAATGCGTTTCGCGTTTTCAAAGTGCAAAATGCTGCTTCAGGACATGGATATTATCACTCTTGTGTTCTTTACTACGAGCAGCTTGCTTGAGATGGAGGATAGTTTCTTGTACTTGAATGGTATTATCTCGTCAGCTTGTAATATTGCTGATGATATATCAGCGAGGCTATCAAAGACATGCTGCCTTCGCCAACCTGCGCCGTCGATTGGTCCTACGTTTGTCGTTGAAAGGGCAAGTATATAATGCATTTATGCGTTCTGTTTTACTTTATGATTGAAAACGATGGCCTGTTCGCGACGAGGATTTCAACCGTTCTGGTATGTTTAACCATCATTATCTCTTCCAATTAACCCACATCACGTAGGATGAATGAGTGAGCAATGTGGATGTTCGCCAGCACGTATTTCGGAACCCTCGGGATACGTGGTTAATTGATCAACTGCTCGTGTTGCACAGTCTACGATGGTTGAATCGTCTATCCCACATGCCAACTGGGCGTTTGCCTCACTAGGTATTGTCTACTGAACCGACAAACAGTTGGATGAAAGCGTATTGTGGTCAGGTGGCAACATCACTACGAGGCATAGTGACCTTAACTGTTCTATTGAACAGAGCGAGTATCTGTCATCCTTCAGACGGCAGTCCCCAGGATAACCTAAATAATCCAATGGAAACGCTGTTCGAGTTGGCAGTGTTCCAAAGTCAATGGCGTTCCTGCATTCAAACCATTTCTAGTTCTTCCGCTTAGCCTTGTTTTATCTAATTTTATCCCTTTTCCAATTAATTTTTCTTTCACGTCACTGTCGCAGTGGGCGACGGTCCCAACTACAGAACCCCCTGGTCAAGCCCAACGCCGTCAGTGAAGCTTGTTATCGGCTGTATGTTTGCGGAAATCTACTGCTCGTGTTCGGTAGGACTTCCCGAAGTCTGTTAAAAACAGGCAGCTATGTTATCTATCGTTGTCGGACACCTAAGCTCCTGATATGTACTACGCAGAGTGCCAGAGGTCCTATCAAAAAACCTCTTGACAACTCTACCAATGATTTGTCCTGGTGTTAGTTTGCCTTTTCAAAAATATCTGTCATTGTAGCAGGTGATGTGTGCTGCTTACCACGCTGTACTTATGTAACCATTGAGAACAGGACAAGTGTTTGACTTGAAATGATAGAAGGGGAAAGGAGACGACCTAAATACTAAAAACAACTATGTATGTACTCAAACCATTCAATATCAAGATGCCTATGCCTTACGAACAAACAACCGAGCTTTAAGTGAAGGTATGGTACTGTCATCTAGACAGCTTCCTTATGACTGTCATTGCTCTGTGCCACCAAGTGCATTTATTTCATAGACAACTCAGCCAAACAACAACAAACACACCACTGGGCTCAGTTAGCCGCCACCTCGCATAAACTTTCCAGTCACCGACTCATTGAGTCGCAATAGTCCTAGAGAGAGAATAACCAGACCTATCATAGATAACCCCTTGCTGAACGACTTAATTTTCCCACGCCAGGTCATCTGTCCACCTCGCACCTTACGTCGGATGATCACACCATCGGCCAGGGGTGCTCAGTGTGGTGACCAACTGACATCCTTAATACATGGCCTAACTATTTATGTCTCTGCAGACTTAGAGATTTGGCGAGATAGCTTGCTTAGCAATTATTGCCATATACGCGCTTTTTGACCTTTTCGTTATTTACCTGTTGGTGCTGTCGGACACGAGAGATCAAACGCAGATGTTTTTTGTCAAATATCTGAGGATGTTTCACGTCTTCCATCGTCATCGATCGCTTTTATATTTCCAGTATCCCCGAAACTTGTTCATACTTCGCTCGTACGAGTTAACTGCTGTACGTGCTAAAGTCACCAAACGCTGTGTGTAACCCAGATCACCTGGAAACATGATTCTTTAGGTTCGCCACTCATGAGTCCTTATGATTTACTGACTGAGACGCGAGTACGAGACTGAATGCCCATGCTTAATGTGTCGTTTCTGTTTTCATCGGGTCAGTTTTCACGAAGAGTAATTGTGGAAGAAATCACGTAGCACCGCTCTTTGGAACCACATCATAAGAACTATATAATTTTTGAGAAAAAATGAATATAGGTTACTTATCTTAGTGGTGACTCTAGCTAAACAGTTGCTTGCACTTGGGCGTGGGTCTAACAGTACCTTAAATTCTAGCATGTAAGAGGCATTGGTGACTGCTTGTTCAATTCATCTTTGAATAAAAATGATCACGCCAGTTTTACTGAATTGTTTTCGGGCCAGGACACCTATGTGCATACATATCATTTTTAGCTTCGAATACTACCCATGGATGCTTCGGTTTTGGTTGTCATTTGTCCTAACAGTCGTCCTCGAAAATACAGTTAAACAGTTAACTACAACTACATGGAGAAAAAAGGGGCAAATCGGAGATTGCTGGAACAATGTTAGTGATAATACGGACAGGCTTGTCATTCACTACGACTGCTGTCTGGGACCGTCTCCAAACAGTGGTGTGAACTGTTGCAATCCCTTATCTGGCTGGTGGCACATACTATCCCTGTGGTCACAGCTTTTTAAACCCGTAATCACGTCATTGCTCAGTTGCCTTGCGTTTTGTTTCTAACCGCCAGTAGCGCGGTATGGCATACTTTCTGTATTCATACGGTACACTTGACCGAACCAGTCTTCTCGTAATTTCGCTTGTTTAACGAAATTGTGGATTTCCAATCTAGACACCGGTGTGACAAAAAGTCGTCCCGTACTCAAGGTTGCTGTCATCCAGTTGACACGTACGTACTGCATCCGCCTTTTCAAACCGAACTTCTGGATGCAGTGTATCGAGCTTTCTGTTCAAACATCGCTCGCACTTCCCTTCGATTTTTACCAGTATGTCTAGTGTTGTTCGTTGTTGGTTTTCGTTTATGGTTTTACTCTTGTTATATTTCCCGTCAGCCGTGACCTGTTCGACTCCACCTGTTATCCTTTACCCACTATCTTTCAGCATTAGTAGCTTCTCACGGCTCCTCGTAGATACTCCGGTGAATGTTGCTTTGTTTGGGTCTGTGGCTCGTTTCTTCATCACATGATGTTTGGACGAAGAGGCTGCCCTAGTTCACAGATATGAAGAAGGTAATGATTAATAATGATGTTGATGACGAATGGTGGGAACTTGTCATTTATGGACTCCACCCCATTAGATCTCTCGGTATGTAGCATTTCGGCTTATCCACATGGACCACCATATTAATTTACAGTCTTTCGAACTTTTTTGTAGTCCTCAAAATGACATGCAATTACACTATCATATCATATCATATTATTGCTCACTATATCATCTTTTTGTAGACAGGTGGTTTTTATCTATCTTTTGTGTCAATGCTTTTCCTTCGTTCTAGTTTTTGTTAACGATTTGGCTCCGACTGATTCATCGCTATAATGAGTGATGATGTCTCTCATCGCCGAACAGTATCTGTGGGGAATGCCAGTCATCAATCGGTCGGTTATTCTTCCGGTGATTTCGTTCAGTCTGCTAGTGCTGTTACCGTTGAACCCAGTCCTCTATCTGATTCAATGAGCGTGCAGTTGTTTGACGCTTGTCGCAACGGAGATGCGTTTCGCGTTAAGTTTCTGTTGGATAATGGCGCTTGTGTCGATATGACGGACAGTTCTGGTCGGAAGTCTACGCCGCTCCATTTTGCTGCAGGTTACGGTCATCGTGACGTAGTTGAGCTACTGCTTGAGCGGGGTGCGGATGTTAACGCAAGAGACGATGGAGGTCAGTGGGTTGTTTGTTGCGGTATCTTGTGCTTTTTTTCTAATTCCATTCTTGTGGATGTCTAAATTGACTCACTTCCCACATGCTAGGTTAATTTTTAAGAGTCCATCAAGGCCTTGCGGTTTGCTTCACAGTAAAATGATAGAGTTTGCAGATTGAGCTCATTGGCAACAGCGTTTGATGTCAACGGTCCATTTAGTTTCTGCGTTTTCAGAAAGATGTACTGATAAATCTCCGTTTATAATATTGACATTTTACACTGATGTAAGTAACTAAATTTCGGGTGCGGCGTCATCGGCTTTTTGGTCGTTTGCTTGCGGTTCATATTAGTGAAACCCCGCCGTATTTCAGGACACACCCCCACAGAAAGTCCTGTGGTCATCCTCCCCTTTCGCATATAGTTTTTGTTCAATCTTCAGTCTGCCCCTTTCACAGATCGCCTTGTTAGGTTAACTATTTGCATGGTTTTGTACATTTTCGAGACAAGTAGCATTTCCTGCTGAGCTTAGCATTAACATGCCTTCTTTGTTACGTGATATCTGCTAGATGCCAGTGAACTCCGGTTGTAAGCTGAAATAAACTGTTCATAGGTAAAAATGTTTAAAGAAACTAGGGTTCTTATTTGTGATCTCAAACCCCTAAATAGATGTATATGCTTTTGTGTCATGTTAAATAAGCGTGTGAAATTGAAATAGCTTTCTACTTTCAAGCACAGCTTTTTCTCACTTCCGGAGTTAGGTATGTAGACTTAGTTTTATTTACTCGTATTTGCTTGATCTGAACAACAAGTTTATGCTTTACTGGTCGTTTATCTGTTTATTTTAAACTTCCAAGGGCGTCTTTTAAGCCATTCATTTCGTGTTTGTCTCTCTCAAAGGTCTTGTTCCCTTGCACAATGCCTGTTCATTCGGTCACGTGGATGTGGTTCATCTTATGCTTCGCGCCGGATCTGATCCTAACGCTCGAGATTGTTGGAACTACACCCCGTTACACGAAGCGGCTATCAAAGGGAAAGTAGAAGTCTGTATCCTCCTTCTCCAGGTTTGCTTCTTATTAAACCAAATGCTGTTCGGATGTAATGACCTCGCCTGATTCGGTCTGATCTTGTGTGAGACAGAATCCACTGTGTGTCACACACGAACATGGTTGTGTTTTAGCATTATTTACCTTAAAAGTTGAGACTCTTACGAACCGGAATTGAATATGAAAATGAGTTAGATTGAGGTAAGTTCCCAGATCTTACACCAGAAGGATCACCCGGATATTGTTTGTCTCTTCAGGAGGCTCCTGAACCCAGACGGTGTAATTGATCTGTTTGCATTCTTTCCTGGTAGCCAACCTTGTCTTACCCAGGCTTGTTTTGAGTGTCTTTTTTTAATCAACTTCTCTAGTCGGATTGCTTCGAAGTTTTTTTGGGCTTTCAGTTGTTTAATTCAAAATCGATTCTCAGAACTCATTATTGCTCAATGGTAACAATGTCTGATCACCGTTCATGCATTAACAAGTTTGGGTTCGGTTTCCACGACTACTCCCACCTTGGTTTGAGCAGTCTGACATGTGATATTATCTGTTACATGACAGCGAGTTCTTCGAAGTATAGAAGTTGTCAATTCATTCACTTTATCGGATCTCTCTTCATTCCTAATATCAACGTTGGCTTATGAGGGGGTCATATTACCCAAGTTTTCTATCATAGACCCCCGTTTATTTCCCAATGTTACGACCCCACCTGATAGAAAAAGACAGGAACAAAACGCAAAGACCACGAGCAGTATATCACGAACGAACGCAACGATATCGCAAACTGCACGAAAATCAGAGCGCAAGTGACACAATACAGTAAAATTAACGATGTTTGTTTTCAGTTAGAACTCCTCATTCTTCAGATTTTGACCTACTTTCCACCTGGTTCTTTAAGATTTCTTTTTGTTCTTTTGCTACCATTGAGTCTGATGACGTCCAACCTATGTGTTCCATTTAGTCGTTAATGCTTCGGTAAGCACATGTTACGTTTCCGTTCCATTTTAGGCCAAGGCGGACTTACGTGCTCGTAATTTGGACGGCAAAACTCCCATCGATTTGGCTGAAGGCTCAGCTAGACTGGCATTGTTGGGAGACTATAGAAAAGACGAGTTGTTGGAAGCTGCTCGAAGCGGGAATGAAGAAAAGCTGGTCAGTTTGCTGACACCACAGAATGTGAATTGTCATGCTGGCGATGGTCGAAAATCAACCCCACTACATTTGGCTGCTGGTTACAACAGGTTTGTGACGTTTTGATGCCGTGCCGGCTGTTCTGGTTATTTCACATTTCTGCTTCTTAGTCCATTGTAATTGTGTCGCGATCTGAGGTTGGGTGCTGGAGCCGGTGAGCTCACCTTATGACCACGTGTTCTATTGGTCTTCTCGGTTGTGCTACTAGCTATACATGGTTAAACTCACTCCTCTTCGACGAATAAACCTCTATTCGGGATAGGTTACACTGGAGACCTAACTGTTGTAGTGTTGTGATCCTAGAACGCGGATGGCACAAGGGTTATTTATTCGACAAAGCAATACACGGGTTAAGCATTTAAACCAGACCTGTCACAAAACCACTCGTTTGCACGCGGTATTCGGTCTCAGACAATCTCGGCTGCCACAGACGGCAATTCTCAGTTCCATTAGGTAGCAGAGACCGTTATGGGCGATGCTGCAGTTTGATGATCTTTCCTGCATTCTTCCTGTGGCTTGTACGATGTCAAAAAATATGCTCTGCATCTGCTACTGAATAGCCGCGGTATGAGTAGTATAATACGATCGCTCAACTTCACTGCAGTAGTTACAGTTCAGATTTACAACTTTGATCTGTTTGCTATAATTCACCGATTAATTACTGTTTGGATGCACCAGCTCCTCTCTGCGCGCTCATAAACGATTTATACCGCTGTTCAAGTTACGCTGATAGCTCACCGTGTTAAGCAAACAGCATGTTACGATAAGCGTCCATCTTATGTATTGTTATCATGAGTTTAATCACCTCCTGTTATCCTTATGCCATTTTTTCACCTAATTATATGTACACACGTGCTTAGAGTGTACGAATGGTTTCCTCGGTGCACATCGTACGGGTGATTTTTTTTGCTAAGCTTACCGAATGGAACCGATGGTTTCAAAATATTATGCGTTACGGTTGATTCGTTCCGTTCCATTCGATTTTGTGAAAATCATGCACGAGGCTCACCTCTACCGTTAGGTCAACTCTTTCCTGCTCTTTCTGAAACTTCACCTCGATGAGTCAAGTCAAATAACTGGGGGTGAATAATCGGAGATTTTAGCATGTCCAAATTTTCGGCAGACAGAAGCAAGCTCCGGGTACCCTTTTGCCATCAGGAACCGAGATTATTGGGACACACTGTGCTAGGTGAAGTGGGGTCGGGGAATTGTGGACATGGACACGAACAAACAAACATTTCTAGCTAAACTGGCTGAAGATGTTTCTATCTTTAAGGATAGTTGAATTGAAAAGTTTATTAGAAAACAATGGTTACAGAAGATTGGCTGACTTTAATGTGGTGAAACATACTACATACACTGATTTTCAAATGTACCACCGCTTTAGGGATCCAACGAAAAGTTTTGCTCAGCTGATTGCCGTTGAACACCGTTCATTTTTACTCATTGCTTTCATGTTCAGACGGGTTTTTCAATCCACCCTTTTTGTATTCGCCAGTCTAACGAATAACGAGGGATTGGAAAAGCTTTGGGACATAATACAAATATTTCCTCAAAAACCAAAAAGTAACACTTGATTATTTCTTAGACGGTATTCGAAGTAGAATTTTGTTCGTCACCAGAACCTTTGGGACCTCCGTAAAAATTTGTTCATGCACAATTACTCTGAAAGTGGAGAACATAAATTCGGTGAATTTGGAGGCGGTAGGTACAGATAATGCTACATGAATAAGAGGAGAACACTTTTTGCATATTCACACCCGCAGCTGAGTAATAACTACTGATATTATTTTTACCGGTTATTCTTATGCATTCTTTTTATTTTGATCAGTAGGAAATCGTGCTGGACTGAAAATAACAGAAGATACATTCACACGATTACGATCATAAAGTTATGGGATATAGATTTGGGAATATCCGGTTAAGGGGGATGGTTGAGATAGAACAAAATTTCAAAAACAAAATTCTACCAAGCTTAAACATGATGTAATAAAAGTAAAGATTGACACAGGAGCAAGAAATGTTAACCGGTTGCTTCTTGTAGGAATCTGAAGAAAATTGTTCAATCCTTGACCACAACACATAGGAGTGATATTCGAGTGCATTAGAATTAGTGTGACTTGAACATGCGTTGACAAAGCAAAAAGTCTCGTATGTAGTCGAAAAGAATTTCGAAAAGAACTTGTTTTTTTGTCCTTCTTAACAGCGTTATCACACACAAGCTAATCATGGCACATTGGGGTTTAGTATAGCGCACAGAGTGAAATTTGGAGTCGTACAGAATCATTGTGAAGTTTGCGACACTTGTTTTCGATTCTGAGCCGAGATTGAAATGCCAGTGCCTGTGTATTTTTACGTCGGCTCACTAAGCCCAGAGAAAGCCAGATACGCGAAGAACAGGCAGGATTCCGATCCAGTCGAGGGTGCGTTGATCACATTTTTACCTTACGACGGATCTTGGAACTTCGGCATTCTGACAGACAGCCGACGGTCGTGGTCTTTTTGGATCTAAAAGCTGCTTTCGACTCAGTTGCTCGTAATGTTCTCTGGAGCCGTCTCCTTCGCAAGGGAGTACCAGGGAAATACGTGAATCTGTTGAGATCACTGTATGCTCACTGTGCAAGCAGGGTGAGAGTTTATGGACAACTGTCTCGGGCGTTCATCAATTCTAGTGGTGTTCGTCAGAGTTGTCCGCTTTTCCCCTTCCTGTTCAATTTTGTCATGGACGACATTCTGGAGGGTGCGCCTCGGGAATACAGTGGGCTTGGTGTTGAGCTTCCTCCTGGCGCCAGATTGACCGATCTGGAGTACGCGGACGGCATTGTCTTACTTAGCTCCTTTGCCGAAAACATGCAGGCTATGCTGGATAGGTTGAGCGACGGAGCTAGTTTGCATGGAATGCGCTTTGTACCTTCAAAGTGCAAAGTATTGTCTCAAGACTGGGGCACTTCAACTCCTACTTTCTTCATTGCAGGCAATCCGCTTGAGACTGTGGACAGTTTCACATATTTGGGTAGCATTATCTCGTCAGCCTGTAATATTGCTGATGAGATATCAGCGAGGATAGCAAAGGCACTAGTCGCCTTTGTCAAACTGCGTCATCTGTGACGTCGAAAAGACGTTTGGTTGTCGCTGAACGGAAGGGTATATAATGCTTGTGTGCGCTCCATTTTGCTTTATAGTTCGGAAACGTGGCGCGTATTCCAGAACGCTCGGGATGCACGATCAATTAGTCAGCTAATAACGTTGCACAGCTTGAGATGGTTGGGTCACGTACTCCGTATGTCATCTGATCGTATACCGTACCGGGCATTATATGCTGAGGCCGCCAACAGTTGGGTAAAACCGCGTGGTGGTCGAGCAACAACGTGGTTACGAAATATGAAGACCCTGATTGCTCCATTGAGCAAAGTGGATAGGTGTCGCCTGACTGGATGGGGTCCTCGTGATCACTCAAACCGCTGGTTAGAGACGCTATCCGAGATGGCGATGTGTCGCAGTCAATGGCGTACCTGTATTCATACCATTTCTAGTTCTTCCGTTTAGTCTTCTTTTGATAATGTTCAACCTTCTTAGTAACGTTTTCTTCTAAGATATTCCACGTCACTGTTTGGGTGAGCGGCGGCCCGAGCCACATTACCTTTTGGCCAGGCTCATGGCTGACATGATGATGATGATGTGTGCCTGTGTTGACTTGTAATGAACATGAGCTAGACCGGCTGATTAACTGTAAAGAATTATTACGCATGGTAAGGGAAGCGAATAGCCTGCAACGTTGGGTGTTGTAAACGACACCATCAGCACACCTGTGAGGGAAAGTGTAGTCTGTTTTGTGTTACACTTTGAGGTTGTTTTCAAAACTTGTTTTGCATACTTTTGCCTGACAAAAATGAGATTTTTCACTACTTTGATTTATTCTTTATTTTGTTGTTGTACCTAGTGCTCCTCTGCTCTCCCAAAGAACACAAAAGTTAGTTGCTGTAGTGGAGATTAGTGAACGCACTGAGAAGAGACTACTGCTTTTGTTTACGTTTCGATAGCCTTTGTAAGAATATTTGTTTATATAAACCTCACGCCATTTCTCACAAAATTAGTCGCAGTGAAAGTGTGGTTTTCATTAGGGTAGTTCCTATAAAGGGGATCACTATGTGTATTTGACAATTTAATAGGCTATACTTCTGTGTATGGCCAATCTTATATTTTGTCGATTGTCTGTTTGCACAGGTCGAAGATAGTGAAAGTCCTTTTGGCCAACGGAGCGGATGTGGTTGCCAAAGACAAGGGTGGTCTGATCCCATTACACAATGCCTGTTCCTATGGTCATTTGGACGTGTGCGAGCTGTTGCTCGGTGCTGGTTCTGTGCAAACGCAAGTGCACGCAGCGGATTTGTGGCAATACACTCCACTACACGAGGCTGCTAGCAAAGCACGAGCTGATGTCTGCTCGTTACTACTAGCTTACGGCGCGAACCCAATGAAAACGAATTGTCATGGAAAGTCAGCTTTGGATTTGGTCCCAACGGCAGAGCTCCGACGACGTTTGTTTTTCGAATTTCTAGGTACGTGGTAGTTTGCAGAATGTTTCAGGCTCTCTACCACTCACATTTCCTGTGAATTGAGTTGCGTAACCATAACTAGAGCCAAGCACAATTCACAGGGCCTAACGTATGTGGTAGCAAACTGGAGCGGATCTTGTATCTCGTTCTTCTTGGGACTGTCTAATCTGAAAACGGAACTATCCACTTTGTTTCATCGTAAATCTGGCAGTAATCATATCTAGATGCTGAGAAAGTCCACTGGATAGAAAGTAGTGACTTCAGGCTCCGTTGTAAATGGTTGACGGTTCCGTGGGTTAGTTCCTGTCGGGCATGGCTATGTTAATCCTTTGAATTTTGTTTTACATCTTTTCATTAATGTACTACCAACTACTCATTGTCATCCGATGATTACCAGTTGTACTGTTTGAATAATTCATGGAATGTGCACCTATGTCCAATTTAGTGTTTCAGTCTAATACCAGTTCATTCGTTTGACCATGATGAGGGATCTACTTGGAATGTACCCATGATATCATGGAATCATTTATGTGCTTGATGGCATCTGTTTCTGGATTAGCTAAAGGACGCATACACCCTTATACATCAGTGTCAACGACTCGTTACACTCACACCCTATTCGATGATAACCGGCGGGAAGATGGTCAGAGAACTTGTGGGTACAGCAGACTTTTGTGTCACAACTGACTCAAGGTGTTTCACCAACAGGAAAGCTAGAGTGAGCGTTAAAGATTACATCGCTGTCACCAATGTAATTGTGCCGAGCGTTGTGTACTGACGTCTACTGAATAGGCTAAAATGTAATATTACTAATGAGTAATACACTAGTTTTCTACGGCGATCATTGTTAAAGGAACACGAAGACCGGTATCCATCTAAATGGTTTTTTTGAGAAGAGGAAACTAATTTTATCCATATTCTTTCTGTGTACAATTAAACAGTATGGTTGTTTGTTTGATATAGCTTAAACTTCACTCAGGGTTGATCACGACTTTTGCATTCTCATAGACTTTTCAGCCGGCTCCTTTCAGAAAGAGACACTATACTTGAGTATTGCTATGGTGAAAGTTCGTCTGCAGTACGTCCTTGTCATGACCAAAATTTGAACGTTGGCAAAGCTTTCATATCGTGTGGACCACTTTGACGTTGACATAACATCAGTCACGACTAAATTATCACACGCAGTCGCTCAGCCACATCTGCTTGTGAGTAATGCACAGATTGCCCGATCACCTCAGGAGGAGATAGTAGCTGTCCTAATAACTCCAGTCGATAACTCTACAGTTGATATTTCTCTTTAAATGGAAATCATAAGTAACGTTTTGATAACTAATAAGCAGACGGGGATTTAGTTAATAGAAAGCGAACATCCCTCGCAACTGATCGCATTCACAAAGGCTTTTCAACTATCCTCTTTCGAGAGAAATGCGGTTTCAGTTCAAATCCTAGTTGTGACAAGCATTTACACTACTGAGGAGTCTTAACAAGGACGAAACCCTAACTTTATGCTTATTTTGAGAAATGAAAATTTTGAGAATGAAAAGGCGACGGTTATTTGTGAATGATGTGTTCAATTTATGTCAGTCAACTGTCTTCTGTTTGTCAACGATCATGAAATTCACAACCTGGTAAACAGTACTTGTCTTCTCTATCTATCAAAATAGTCATCGTGTTGATGATACCCTCAAGGAGGGTGTTTGAACCTAACTTGTTAATATTTGATCTTATCAACGGTATATAGGGCAGATCCCTCAAACCTCCTTGCCCCATTATTTAACTTCCGCAACAACAAAACTTTCCTGGTGAATGAATACCATCCCTGATCAGTTATTGAGTACTGTGAATGAAAATATGGAGATAGCTAGGACACTAAACGTGAGTTCTTACCAACTGAATGAAGAAAAACGTTACGAGCAAGTTGTAATACAGTTTGATTGTAATGTTGTTCTCAGTCCATTTATGAGAAACGTGCTAAACACGATGCCCAAACTGTTCGATTTAGTTTGTACTAAATTTGATGTGAATATCTGATTTCTTGCGTTCGAAATTTATTCTTTAAACCGCTCACTCTTCCGTTGATTATCTATTTTATGTGCCGATTTGACTGAGACTCTCAAAAGTTTTAGGTTTACGACTCTGTAGATTTTGAAGTGGCAGATTGTACGTTGTGACTATAATTACCACATCTCTGCTCGACAGTCCATCTAACAGCAGCTATTTTTGTGGTGCATAAGCCGTAAACTCATTTTTCACATTCTTCGAATAAGCATTTTTGAGTCAGTCTGCATTGCCCACTGTTAAGTTTCTTTGGGCATTTCATTTCGTTTCTACGTTGATTTCTTGCTATTTCTTTATGTCTGACAAACAGCCGTGTACTTTTGTCTGGTGCGAACCTGCTTTCTGGGCGCACCTTTTTCTCATTGGAGAAACAGTTTTGTTTATCGTTCCCTTGCGTTTTGTTCCGACTCCATGCCACCTTCATCATTGAAGGGTCACGTGATTTTCGTGGAAAGCGAGACGGCATCAGAGTCTCACGTGACGAGGTTTACGTATAAATTCTCGAAACAGTAGTTTCGTCTGCCGACTCGTCAGCGTCACGTGATTACGTTTGGATGCTGTCCATTTGTCTTACAGACCATGCTTGATTTGTGCGGGAAAACCGTTAATTCGTTTGTCATCTATTTCTTTTTCTTTTGTTGCTTGAATTCATTGCCTCAATTGCCTCGTGGTATCTGTCGTTGGTCGTGGAAACACTGTGTTGCTTGATTTATAAACTCGAGGTAGCTCCATGTTAACGACGCTGACCACTATTCCCACATTGTCACGTTAAAACCAAGCTGCTTGAATTGATCCTGTCCAAGTCTAACCACATGTGTAGCAGTGTAAAAACTAAAAACTACTCTTTTCATGACGTGTTTTTGTACCTCTATTTTTTTTTGCAAGTGAGGTTTTCCGTTCTCAAGGTGTTCACTGCCATCTTACGTAGACAGTCATGTTTGGGCAACATGTTGCCAGGTTGCTTAAACTGGCAGGAACACTTGTCGAAGTTGGTCATGCGCCTTCAGTCGACGTCGTGACCACTGGTTCTCTTACCAACTAAATGTTTGCAATTATGTTGAATTTAGTGTTTCAGTCTAATACCAATTGATTCGTTTGACCATGATGAGGGACCCACTTGGAATGTACCTATGATATCATGGAATCATTTATGTGGTTTCCGGCTGCTGTTGGGTAACGCTCTCAAACCAGACTCAAGCCGATGAGTCTAGGCTCGGTCAGTATTTCTGTTTGCGCTGTGTAAGGTGAACATTTATAGCGATCGAAACGGCTAACTTATCGCATTCAGATTTTGGTTTTCATATAGATTGAACATCACGCACAATTGATCTCAACTTTCACATTCCCATAGATTTTTCCGTCAGTAATCAAAATACCGCTCAACATGTTAATGATTTCTGTGAT
Source organism: Paragonimus heterotremus (assembly GCA_013368495.1). NCBI lineage: Eukaryota > Metazoa > Platyhelminthes > Trematoda > Plagiorchiida > Troglotrematidae > Paragonimus > Paragonimus heterotremus. Next base: position 93,482 of record LUCH01001231.1, on the reverse strand, counting down.
TTCAACCTGGACAGAAGTTTTAGTCGAGGGGTCATCGATGGGAGCTAACAGGACAGTTACTATGTCTCCTCTGGAGGCGATAGAGCAACCTGATCATTATTCACAAACGAAAGTGGTTAAGCGCACATGTGTGATAATTCGGTCGTGCCCGATGTGAAGCCAATGGCGCAGTGGTCAACACGGTTGCCTCGTGAAAGCGTGGCCGGAGTTCTAGTTCCGGCAGTGGCAAGGATATGCACTACTGATGAGCTATAATGACAGCAAAACTCGAGTCTAGTGCTTCTGCAGTTCGAAAAAAGGCCGACGAGAAAGTCTGGCAATCCTGTGATTGTCACAACCACATTTTGATTCTCTTGAACTTGCCTCCTCTGGATTAGTATTGCTTCATCAACATACATCTTTCATCCTGATCCATATACATTCGACTTTATTCCTTGGTTACAAAGAATTCAGAATTGTTCATCATTTACGAGACCAACTCACAACTTTAGGATTGAGTTCTTTATTTGGGCTATTTCACCGGATTGGGGAAATTCGAACCTAAAACCTTGGTGCAGTTAGTTGGGAGATCTTATCCACTGAGTCCTCAAACGTTTTCATTTTAGTTTTCCAAGTCCGTTATCGTTGTCTTTCCAGCTTGCTGTGTACAGTCTCATTGCCACCTCCCTTAGCATATATGTGAACAATAAAAGTTAAACGGTGTCAGCTTAGCATTTATTGTTTAATGTGATCCAGTGTTTGACGATATATAAATTCAAAGTTCAATGCGATATGTGGACCTTACTGCAGTTCTATGAGTTCATCAGTATCAAGCTGAAAGTTGCGTGCTGGGAAGTTTGTAGCTGTTTTCCATCATCTTTCCTGGTTGGATTTTCTATCGTTCCCCGTCATTGTTCCTAGAAAATATCACACATACTTGCTTTACCCTGTATGTTTGAACAGAGGCGGAAACGGTCAACATGGAATTTCTGTTTGAGAGCAAACATCTCGTAACATTCAAATCGTAACAGTTTTAAGTCACTGTGATGCATAGCCAATGTGAACTGACAACCTGAAGTGGACTATTAATTCTGGTTATCGGTGTGTGCTTACCTGTTTGTATGCAACTCACGTATATCTATTTCAGCTTGGTAGACATGACAGAATCCAATTCCCATGGTTTCATCGACTCCCATCTCCGTAACATTATTATTATGGTGTGCTTTTTTTTTCATTTGTGGTGTGATGCGTCATAGAACAAACTGTACAAACTCGCAACGGGGGATACAAAAATCACACACGTAATTTTGAATTAAAATATAGATGGGCTGATTGAAAATGTGGAAAATATTAGTTACGGTACTGTGTCGTTATTACCAAAGACTCCAAAAACAATAACTCTTGTTTTACAGTTGATGAGATAATCGAACAACATTCAGTCCATTAGCGACTCCGATGTTTTCTCTGACTGATAACTCTAACTTTGATACAACTTTGAAAGTTGCCACACCCTGTATACAATTTACAGACCAACCAGTATCTTCCGATCGACCGTTCATTGTAGGTTTGGTAGCCCGTGCTTCTCGCTTTGTTTTGATACAAGATTTTCACGTTTCATCTGTGTTTCACAAATGAACAGTGTTTTTCTCACATGTACTTGTATGCGCAAATAGTTTTGTTGGTTACGTACCACTCCCTTTCTCTTTTATCCTTAAATTACGGGTTTTATTTCTTATGGTTGTATGGTGGCTAAGCGTCTGTGTTAATGACTTCTGATGGTGTTTGTAGCGGTGGTATTTTCGAATTCCACTGCTGTTCATTACTTGCAATGATGCTTAGTACGATGGATTGAGTATTTCCGAATTCCAATTTATTGTTCCGCATTTCGAGTTCTTTTTACATTTTAGTCTATAAGCTCTCCTCAAGTACCTATTGTATTTATGGTCTTTTGCAACTTATTTGAGCTGTAACGAATCCGGTGATAACAAAACGGAATGCCAAACATTAGGTCAGGGGTTCAGGTTGGGATTACTTAGATTCGATACATGTCGTCAACATCCTCGGTAACAGTACATCAGTGGTTGACACTGATACTTAACTGACAACCGAAACAAGGAAAGAAAAACCAAGCCTTAGTGTAAAGAGGAAGGTGGAGTGAGACAGTACTTAGTCATCATATCCGATGAGATACACGCTACCTTTTATTGTTAACTTTTCATTTCACTTCTGTACATCTATCCTGTTTGTAGGACACTGTCTTCTTGAAGCCGCGCGCTCCGGGGAAATTGGTAATGTTCAACGTGTGTTATCCAGTTTGACTCCTCCCGACGCGATCGATAGGCAGAACATCAATACATGCCCTGATGCAAAGTCTAATCGGACGATTAATGGCTGCCCTTTGGATGGTACTGGCGACCCTGTTACCGCCAGTTTTGGCGATACAGCTTCAGCCAGTATGCCAGATTTAGGCATCGCCGAGGTTTTACGGTTTCGACATCCACTCACTGGTAACACCGTGTTGCACAGCGCTTGTTCTCCGCCTGATACCGTCACCGTTGCTGACTACCAAAGTTTATCTCCTCCGTATGTTGGTCTAGATCCGAACGGGACGCGATCTGTCTGTACCAGTTCCGGACAGGTCACGATCCAACCGAAAACTACTGATCATTCCACGTGTGCCACCAGCCATTCCGCCCGTCGTCAACAACTGATTGAGTGGCTTATTCAACATCATGCTGTTAATTTAATCAACGATTGTAATGCCGAAGCTCAAATTCCGCTGCATCTCGCCGCTCGGAACGGATTCCTTGAAGCAGCTGTCTGTTTAGCCTATCACGGAAGTAAAATCAACACCGTGGACGCTCACGGTTTCACCCCGCTACATTTGGCCGCCAATCACGGTCACGCGCATGTAGTCCGATTCCTCGTGCAAATCGTCGGGGGTGATGGACCTACTTTCACTTCTGGCAATCAGCAAGTGTCCTATGCGACTGCCCCGCCACCACCACTCCCAACAACCTCTTCCTGCCGACTAACTGCTGCGGAAACAACAGCTCTTACGCTGCTTGGTGTACCATCTGTCACACCCACCTCCACCACTGGCGCTGATACACGGGAACGTCACTTGGTGATTGATTCAACACCTAGTAACAGCAGATCAACCAATGGAACTCTTTTGGGTAAACCAACCACCGGTAATGTGTTAATGTTTGTTCCATCCTTCATGATTGACAATTGGTTTTTTGGACTCGCGGGTTTATTAAGTTATCCATTGGCTGTTGTTTTATGTCAGTCAGATTTTCCGTGGTTTAAGACTGAAAGACCAAAGGTTTTTTGTTTAAAAACGGAATATGTTCGCTAAGCCTGTCTGTGTAAAATCCACTAGATTCTCGAGGCGAATTATTTGGTGGTCGTTCCTGTGTGTGAATTGAACATCCTGGATTTGCGCCCAAGTTTTCTCGACTGCTTCTACATGTTGGCAGCCCGACATATCCAGTGTACGTCGATTTTACCCCTTGGATACGATTAAACTCTCATGTCCATACTTTAGCAACGGTCGCATACAAGCAGCTCACAGGTTGCCGGATATTCTCGCAGGTGACCTTCTATCCTGTTTACTCCAAGCAACTACCCCACAATCAGAATTTCTCACTTATCTTGAAGTTGCTCACCCCATTGACCTTATCAAGCATACATATACAGTATGTATGTTGAAACCCCCAATTTTGATAGAAACTGGGGACAAACATGAACCGCGAAACGTCACAGCTGGGCAACTAGGAGTCCGTTTGCACAGAATGATCATCCAGTCTAGTCGTGTCAGTTCACAGTACACTGTAAGAGGTTTTTGACATTCGCGGAAACCGAGCACTACGAGACTACTACCGAAGCCCCCTGACAGATGCAAGGGGTTAGTAGATTGGCAGTGGACATTTATGCCACTCACCACTGTGAGCTCTGTGAGGGCCCACTTGCGTGGACTGGAATGATTGAATGTGCGTGTATACACAGAGGTTTTTAAGTGTCTGCATAGATACTTCTGTTGCTCTCCAAATTTACTTTCCGCACACTAAGTTCAACATTCGGAAATGTTGTGTGCACGCTCACGAATCAACTCGGACTTTCACACTTCGTGACCCACACCATGCCACAAAAAAGAATTTAATTTTATAAAATTTTCAGCGTATGTTCATCAGATAATTCGTCGGTTTTGAATTAGCCTCTGCTCTCATGGTCGAATAGAATCTGCCAAAATGTTTCATGATGAAAAAAACCCGGACACCATCTGGACGTTACACAGGTAAATACGATCTGATATTTGCCTCACCATCAACTATGATCCGGTCTTCTCAGGTCAAGGTGCAGTGTGTCATTGTACAGACAGTGCAGGTTAATGCATCTAAAAAGGAAGAGGCTTCACCATGTCCCTGCGAGAGAGGAAATAGCAAGCGGACTTGAGCTCACACAGCTCATTTAACTATGACTAGGATTAACGTCGGTACGCGATAAGATTGGGTGCATTTTGTGGTGGTAGATTTAGGTGTGATGGAACTACAGGCTGGCCTAGCCGCCGTTCGCACATGACTATAAACCAATATTTTCCCAACACTACTTACCATTTTCTTACTGTTTCCGGTAATTCCTCTTCAACCTTCCACGAAACTTGAAATTACTTTAGTGTATCTGTTGCTGATTAGCTTCAATGATTTGTGTAATCACCTTTTAATGATGTGCAGTTTCTAAAACCTAGATTTTTAGTTACTCCTTGGTGGGAGGAAACATCGCTGACTATTGTTAATAGTGTCGTGGGTTTCAACGTGACGAAAAAATTCTGACATGAGTTCTCAATCAGAATTTTCAGGTTAGTCGCTATTCTTGTTCACGGTACTAGATGGGAATACCTGAATAACTAGTTGAATATGCCATTTCACTTAAGTTTATTGTGGGCTCAACGCAATATGAGTCACCCTACGTCAGTCTCTCAATCAGTAACATCAGAGTTTTACTATCAGCACGGGCAGGGATATGCGATTCGAATCTGTTGCTTCTTCCCTTCAGACTTAGCGATTCAAAACGTTTATGTGGATGGTTTTCTACCTGTTTTCATCTGATTTCTCTAGGTACCCTTGTTCCGCATTCATTCGTTGTGTTACCCTGGAGCGTGTATCGCAACTGACGATGATTTATAGTTAGAATTTACTTGGCTTTTTCCTGACCCGAACTATTTGTGGTCCCGGCGTGACATCCAGATCCGAGTATAATAGTGATGAATTGGTCGTTTCCTTCCGAACATCAGGATGGGTCTAACTATTTTCCGAAAATTGGTGAATGCATTGCCAAATCAAGAATAGACATATATCTAATTTAAGTTTGAGTGCTATTTTATTTCAGTTGTATTTTGTTAAGGTTTTACTTTAAGCAAACAACTTAGTCGCACGGAGCCGTTAATTACTCGATTGGCTGAAAAACGAGGGGTTGATTATTTGTTGTAGTCGAACACAAAAATGTTATTGAATCGTTCAACGTGTGAACCTTCTGGAACAGATGGAGCTCCTCAGTTACAAATCATCTCTGATTGCATACAGACGTTTTCGTCTACGAACGAACAGGCTATGTTAGACTAGCCGCATCAAACGGTGACCAACTGGCTGATAAACATTCTGATCCTGTTTAGCTTAGTTCCCATCTAATCGGCGTTCTGTAAGTTAACAATCCGCCTAGACAGTTAACCTAATCACTTTTTGTCACAAGTTGTTTTCAACAAGCTACTCAGTATATCCTGTCTGTTATTTTATCAACTAGGAACAATTACTTATTTGGGTTAGTGAGTTTCCAAAATTGGGTATTTCAGATGAATCCGTCTCGACAAATACCCCCATTTTGTTCCATTCTAGCCAGTGTTTTTGTAGCACGACTCAGATAGCACTAATCCCATCTTCCGAATGGTCTTCTACTCTGTTGGTGCTGCGTTGAGGACCTATTTACGTTTGCGAAGAGTCAGCGTTTCGTTATTGAACGAGCTGTTTTTGAACGTGCGTTGCACGTTATATCCAGGAAATAACAGTCAACAATCATATTTACAACGGGCGGGTCCACTTCACGTGCTCAGCATTGTAACCACTGACTGTTTACCTTTCGCACTTGAATAACTGAAGTGTGTAAACGTCGTTTCTCGTAAGCACTATTTGACAGTTCAAGACAAATCTTTACTGGTGATTCTCCCTTGATTTTTTATGCTCGGATTGCTTCTACCCCAACCACTTACTGATAAATGGGTTCAACGCTGATTTCATCTACACATTTTGGCACTACCCATAGTACTGCCGATTGCACTGCCATCTTTCAGGCCTGGTGACTCAACATGTTGAAGACTGAATTGTGATATGCGTATCATTCTTCATATCACTAGACTTATGGAGTATTTGAGGTGGCGATATCTGCAGTGAGTCCGCTAATGTCTGTCTGTGAATACAGGTAAATGCGGAGAATTTAGTGTTGATTGAAATGAGCACCAGGATGTTGGAACGCAGCTGGTAATAAGTCCAGATAGCCAAATCGGCAATGATACTAACAACCACCCATACATATGGCTATAGAATCGGTCCTTGGTCTGTATCTATTAGACCTGGTGCTTTCCATCTCCAGGCAGTCATTTGATGATCAACATCAAAAACAGTTATGCGTGTGTTGAACACTCCACTGTCATTATATTCAAGGTCACAGGACCTAATACATTGGAAGCTTCCGATTTGAAGCTGGAATAGTCCCCGTGTAGGTGGACGTTGTTGAGTTTTTTCACCAACCTCTCTATTCGAGTTTATAAAAAAGGTAAAATAAAAGGATTTCGCGAATAACTTATTCCTGGTTGACATATAATCATGCATTTGAAAACGTAAAGCGTAGTAGCAGTTGACAGGAAATTGAAATACTTCATGTAGGATTGATTACATTGTGAGGCTCTCAACGGTGGACGTTTACTATCAGCTGTCCACCTGTGATCCCTTACAACTTTATACCATCTCGACCATCTCAGTAGCATCATGCTTAATACATACAATACTCTCGCTATGCCAGCAGCGAATTTGTTCATCTTCTGTGTTCGATTCTCTGTTCATTTTTCTGTTCATCTTTGGTCAGCATTCCGAACACATTGGAATTTCCCTTTCGATCTTATTGTCTGGATTGTTGAGAAATATTAAACAAACAGTACGCAGTCGACTAATGATACTGTGAACAAAACAATAAAACCCCTGTATTTCAAATGTTCGTCACTGTATGTCACTTACTTCGCAACTGTATGCTACTCACTGTCATTTTATACTTATGCTATTTCGATGACAGAAGCGTTACCTATGCCCTGGTGACTTGACTAACTCTCTGTTAGTTTTTCTCAACCTACGCATTCCGAAAGTTGTCATACAATAATTCCTTGTTTCTTATCATGACGTTGAAGATAGAACAAACCATCCGTTTTACTCGTGAGGTTATTGAGTTTAAATCTCCTGTTATTGTTGACTTCCGTGGCATTCAGCGTCGAATAAATGTAACGTAATCCGATTCGCCTTGTGGTTATTTGGTACAACTCATTCAAAATGCCCCACAGCGGTAAACAGGTGTACCCTTTTATTTCGAACATCTTCGGGTAAACAGCTGGGAAGTACATTTCTTGTGAGATTCGTGCAGATTTTTTTAGGACTTGAGAAAGTTTTGAACTGTCGACAGGTTACTTGCAAACGTTCAAAAAGAAATTTGGATTTCTGATTCGTCTAGGTATCTTAACTACGCCAGGTTTGGTCATTAGAAAAAAAGCGTAGCAAACAAGCTTGTTTTCAGTGCTCCATCATCAGCCTAAAAACAAAATACTCATGTAGGTTTGCATGAGTAGGGTAAGGGATGGTATCATTGCTTGCAACTTGATCAATTTCACGAGGTTCGGTTATGTAACACCAATCACATGGATTGTAGACGTTTGTAAAAAAAAAATAGCTCACTCACGTAACTGATCTATCCAAGGTGTAGATGCATGACCACGAGACGTTTTCGTACGCATAATGGGGAGGAGTGTAAGCTTATTGAAATAGTCCGTGCGATTGTTAGTAAGCGACCTCCGACCCACTTCGATCACCTCCAACAGACGCGACAAACCAGATTAAACCAATCGACTGGTTGGTCGGATGGTTTGATTCGACCAAGGGCGCAGCGACTGCAGGTGAGCCAGACTTTATCGATCCCCGAGCTAGCCACGTTGGATGATGCTCCCGCATGCGTTCAGGTAATCGCCATGTTGTGCGGCCTATGTAGCTTGTTTCACAGGTACAAACGAAACCTAGAAGTGAAGAAGAGGTAGCATGTACAGACATATCTTTCAGCTGGGTAAGCGAAACTGATGTGAACGTAAATCAAGCACGTAATTGAGCTGCGAAATAGGTCCTGTTAAGTTCCATGTTTTCGGCAGAACTATCGCCTTTGAAAGACAACGTAATGTGGACAGGTTTTTCGTTTACAATGTGCGGTATATCTACCTTTTTGCTAATTATCATGTGCTTACAAATAAACTGCCCTGGATAGCCATTTTAAAGGAGTGCGTTAAGTGAAAACTGTTCTTCCTCTCCCATATTATCATTTGAGCATTTTTTCACAGTAAACACCGGACTAAATTCCTCTTTTGTCTCAACGGTGTAAATATGGATTTGCAGGATGCACATCTAGATTAGGTATTTCATCCAGTTTCAAGAAATATCGCGAAACCTGCGGTTTAACATAGCTGGTATCGAATAATATTCATGTGGACATGCAAAGTTCTACCATCGAATTTTTCCGGCAGCCTCTCTGGTGACTGTTTCACAGTCGTACTGCGGCCCTGATAACTGGTAGTAAATACGCTCATACGAGTGGGCGTTTAAGACTGCTAGGGGCTATTAACGTGTGTTGAGTATGTATACTATGGATGATGTATATCCTTTTAAGGCTACGTATGAGGAGTCTCAGTTTGTGTGGCTCTTTGATGGTGATCATCTTCCAGCTATATGGTTGAAGGATGGAGTCTAGGTCTCCTTAAAACTTTCTACCTAGCTTTGGGAAAGAGTACAATATCTGGCTCATATGGAAACCGGTTTGTTTTGTAATAAACTCCTTGAAAATTTGATTCATTTTAGTGACACACTGTATTGTACATTAACTGGTAGAAAAGCTTTACGTCGATACAGGTAACCATACTCACTAATCGTATACCACTTCATGTTAACCCCATTTGATTGACCCACGTATGATCCTTCCAGTTCTACATAAACGAACTAATAGTTCCATTCTGTACTTTCTGGAGGTGATCAGTATCTAGAAGAAACTGAATCCATTTCGTGTGCTTGTTAAAAGTGTTTTCAGTGCTATCGCCTCTTTTGTGGTTACTAACTTTACAACTGTTTTCTTTGTTTATTGTTGGTTTTTGTGTGGTTCCTCTTTTGCTCACCTCTGTAGTTTTACTTGAAAACGTGTAGTGGAATCTAGCTGAACGGAACTCGTTGTACGTTAGTTTTGTTTTCACAGTGTAGCTCAAGTCAATTATGCTAATGGTTGTACTGATTTGTTCCAGCTCCCTGCACAATCAACAATAACGATTACACTCATGAACTGGACGCTGCGTCTGTGGTCACAACAGTCGTTCAAACTCCTGGCGATTCAAAACCACAACATTTGGGTCCAACACGAGCCGTTTGTAATCCACCCTCGGTTTCCATTGACTCTTCTACTTGTGATCATCCAAAACCGGCGGTCACGATTGAGCCCATATCCACATCCGGACATGTGCCGTCCGCAAGGAGCTTCAAACCGAGATCAAGTTCAGAATTTTGTGTGCCAAATCAGACCTGGGCGGATGCTGTGCTTCGACTACTGGAAGCAGCTAAATCTGGAGATGTGGAATTAGTTCGTCGATTGATCACTGCACACCAAAATCATGAACACTTACAAAAGCCTCTACATTCGTCCACCGGTTGCACATCCGTAGACTGCACTACCTCTGGTGTGACGAACAAACATCCTGGTGAGACGAACGATTTTGCTCAGCTGGCCACCTCGCCAAGTTGTTCATTCAGCGTGGCTGATTTAATCAACTGTCGTGATATCGATGGTAGACACTCAACTCCACTTCACTTTGCGGCTGGCTACAATCGTTTGGCCGTTGTCGAATTATTGCTTCAGTACAATGCCGATGTGCACGCAAAAGACAAGGGCGGTCTAGTACCGTTGCACAATGCTTGTTCCTACGGTCATAGCCGGGTAAGTGGAGTTACAAAGCGGAAATTCTGTAAACGAGTGGCTGTGAATTAGATTTACGTAAGTGTTCATTCTGAGTTAATGACTTGTAGACCAGTGGGTTTTTAACATTCACTCCCTCTTTCTTGGTCATTCTAGCTAGTCCATCGCGTTGTCCATTACGTCTGTCAAGTAACCATTGTCTGATTGGGCGATTTTCATGATTGTCACCTCTGTCAGTATCCTGATTTTGGGTCATTCAAGCAGTGACAAACCGGAAAAGGTATCACTAGTCCAGTTACGAACCGCAGGTTGGGAGTGCTGTGGAACACCGCAGTCAATGACGTGCTTGTATCTGTTTGGTTATGGACCGCTGCTTACGTTTCGAAAAGTTTTGCTGTTTTTTCTTCACTTTTTGACTATCACCTTGTTTCTGAAAATTAAACGGTATTATTCATCACTGTATCTGAGACCTGAAAATGTACATACGTATGCACAATTCACTCTCGTTATAACGTGATCCTCTGTCTTTGTTGCTAATTTTATGGAGACGAATTGTTTTCTCGTTACCCTTCACATTTTGGCGTCGTTTTCTCTCTCTCTGCCATCTCATTCTATTCAGACGTACGTAGATTGAGCTGTCTCAAAGGAATTAATGCGAAATTCTGTTACACTCATACAGACCAACTGTCCTTCTTTACTACTGAGAATTTGCAAGATGGGCTGCTGGTGTTTGTTGTGCAGTAGAGAAGACAGACCGTCTGAGTGAGATTCCCTTACACGATAATGTTATCCACCACAAGATGTTAGTGACATTGGACAGTGTTTCCATTAAATTTTTATCCCTTCAGATGTTACACCACTGCTACAGCCACTCGACGTTGACATAATATACAGACAGATGCTCCTTGAGCCGTTGTTTGATAAAGCTGTTTCTCACTAGCCAACAAAAGTGGACACTTTTGACTGCACAATTTTGTAAGATTGCATGGAGTAACGTGGGAGCAAATCGTGAATGTTGACATTGTTTGGTTGTCTTTTCTGTGAAGTAGTCGCAGTTAATGCGTCGATGCATTGAAAATCTCAGGAACGTTATATTGATGATTACGCCTTACCTTCACTTACAGCTTAACCGTTTTTGTCGTCTGCTTGGCTGGGGTCCTCGTACTCACTCAAATCATTGGTTAGAAACGCTATCTGAGATGGCAGTGTACTGTAGTCAGTGGCGTATATGCATTCATACCGTTTCTAGTTCTTCCGATTAGTCCCTTATTAATTTTTAACCTTCTTAGTAATGTTTTCTTCTAGGCTATTTTACGTCACTGTTGGGGTGGGCGACTGCTCGAGTCATAGTACCCTCCGGTCAAGTCCATGGCTGTTATAATTATGACAATTGATATTTTGATGTCGACTTTGTGAGTTTAGACGTAGGTGCACTTTTCCCAATTTAGTTCCATTCCTTTTTCTTCTCCCCTCTCTTTAGGGCTTGTCCTCTCCTCCATGGTTGTATAATTGTTGAGTATAATCATGAACCACTGGTGTATTGCTGCCTGTGATGGTAATGAGGTAATCATATACATAACGGTAGACTTTGTAACATCGAATTGAGCTTTTGATATCGGTATCCCTATTGAACTATGAAGCTTCTTGGTTTGACGATCGGGCTACGTATTGTCTGGCCGTCTGAAGGGGGAAGATATTTTGTGATAGTCACGTCTGCTAGCGTAGATTTGATATGGTTATTATTTGTACCTCACGTAGCTATTCTACAAATTCACTGTTCGCTTTTACTCACAGGTGGCTGAACTCCTTATTCAGCACGGAGCCAACGTGAATGTAACTGATTTGTGGCGTTTCACTCCGTTACATGAGGCGGCGGCTAAGGGCAAATTCGAAATCTGTCGTCTGCTTTTACAACATGGTGCCGATCCGACAAAAAAGAATCGAGATGGACACACACCAATCGATCTAGTCAAGGCGAGTCTCGACCGTCATCTTTTTGTGCATTCTCTCTGCCCAATTCGTATTCTGTTAGTGTTGATGAAAACACACAATATCAGTGGTTTTGGACTGTGGTTCCGTTTGGTACATCGTGTCGTATGTGTGAAGGTCGACAGACATTTGTATCGTTTGGTTTGGTGTTTAGCGATCCGTGTTCGTCACCAGGATAGTCCCCCTTTTCCGGAAGCACGGACTGCAAGCATTAAGCCTCTTAACCTTTGTTTAGGTATATATGGTTGTTCTTCTGCGTTTTCCTTTTCATCTCTCTCTAGATATATTTAGTGTTGTAGTAACTGGTTGGTTTCAGTTTTAGTACAGTCTGCTAGACGTGTGCTCTGATCACGTTTCGAGGTTACGACTACCATTTAGCTATCCTTATGCTCTACGTAATTTGAACGTCTCAGGTTATTCGCAAGCTTGCTGATCATCATTTGCCCACTAATCATCATCAGCATTTGCAAATCAATCAGGAAGATTGTGAATGCACAGAGGAGGATTTTATTTTACATGGATTGACTGGCGTCCACCCTGGATTGTAGGTTTTGCATTCACAGGGACAGCCGGCTTATTCTAACAACAGATACTAAAATCATGTTATTGTTAAACCTTATCACTGGTGCATTTCTGCATATCAATAAAGTATGATTTGGAATTGTCAGGCAATCGCTACAAGGCCTGTTTGACGTCTGACTAGCATTTGGATGTTATTTCTGTTGGCATCTAACTCAGATACCGTAGTTGCTACATCCTTGGCTCTGTTAAGCGCACCATCATATGTTCTTACGTTTTGTGACTGTTACTACCACCTCACGATGTTTTGTGAATTACCGTACTACTTCGGGTGTATCTGTATGTTTGACCTGCTGAACCAAATTACATTTCCTTTGCTCGACACCGATTTTTGTCCCAGGATCCCGACAGTGATGTGTACGACCTATTACGTGGTGATATTGCTGTCTTGGAGGCGGCCAAACGCGGTAACCTCGCCAAACTACAACGGTTAATCACCCCAGCGAATATCAATTGCCGTGATACACAAGGACGCAACTCAGCCCCGTTGCATCTGGCTGCAGGCTACAACAATGTCGAGGTGAGTAGGCATCGGTGTTCATCATTCAACTGTATGTGTATGCCTGCCGAACTGTAACAATATTCTGTGTGTATGTATGCTGCCGCGTTCTTGTTTCCACATTTAAGTCCTTGTAAACAGTAATGGTGTGAAACTCGTCTGGGTCTCTTCTCATCACACATTCATTTTCCTCAAGTGCAGTTCAACTTCACTGTGTTATGCCTACCTTGCTAAATTTTTAGATTAATGTTCCTCTTGTCTAGAACTCACACGGAACATTTTTTTGACCGTTTCTGTGCTCATTTAGAAAAGTAAGTGAGACAAAAGCCTGTTAGGTGATGTGTTGGAATTGATCGTCTTACTCCCGTTTTAGTTTGTACAGGCGGAGCTACATCTTCATGTGAAACAATAAGGATACACGGAGAATACTATGCTAACAATTGGTCACAGACGATGCAACCTAATTAGAATATATATTTAGACTAATCTGGAACGTGTATAGTCCCCAAAGCTGTACTCCCCTCGAACGCAGAGTAATGACTAGTCGTTTTTGATATCTAGCGCCGGTTGACACTGGTTGATCGGTAGTACCTCACTTTGCTTCAGACTTTGAACGATGTGTAACACTGGTCTACGCGCATTGTCGCTGATGTTCTGTGATGAATAACGTGGTATGTTGTTTACCCGCACACGCTCTACGGACAAGTTATCAAACAAGCCAAAGTGAACTGTCAGTATTGTGAGATAATCCAGACATCATTATGAGACAAACTATAGAGGTTGACGCATTATCGACTTGAGATATCCAGTCAGGACGGTCGAATTATGTTGAATGTAAATGGGCCTGTAGTATATTGTCAAAAGTACGATAAAAAAGACCTAGCTAACTGCTTTCAATTGATCAGACCTTACCACCATCATCTTGCTTTATGCAATTGCTCATTCCATTATCGAACCGCTTACCCTCAACTTTGCACACTACCGTCCAATTTCTCTAAACATTTATTCTTAATACTTTTAAGGAATTCTGTCTAACCTTTCTCAATCGTATACATTCCAATCGATCACCAACTTTTGTTCGTTATCTGTCAGTATATTGAGTACGCTAGAATTGCATCAACCCCAGTGAATTGTCTGGATGGATGAGCGTTGTTTGGCAAACGTCACTTATTCGGTACCTACTTGGTGCCATGAATCAAACAGCACTCTGAATATTCAGGTAATGCACTTAAACAAATGTGCGGGAAGTTGCAGTTGACAGCCTTGTCCTTCTCGTGTCAATTTCGAGATTTCTAACGGATGGTAACCAGTTCATGTCATTTTTGTCCGACCGAGTAAACGTTGTTTTGCGGCATCATGGATTCTTCTCACGGCATTTCTTGTAGTACTGTCAACCGAGCCTGTTAATAGTTTGTATCTTGAGGGAAATGTGACATTCACCGAACTTCAGTTTAGACCCGGATCCTGTTATTCACAAGTTCGGGCTATTTTGGTGGTATGTTACTGATGATCGTATGCTCGAGCTTTAGTCCCGATTGTATCATATGGCCTTGTAAAGTTTACTGAGGTTAACAGTTAACTGCTCACATTGGCTGGATTACAAAAAATACCCCGTTTCCTCCACCTGTCTTCTTTCTCTCTCTGTTTGCCTTTGCTATCACAGGTTGTCGAGTTCCTACTAGAATCCGGTGCGGATGTGAACGCCAAAGATAAAGGCGGTCTGATTCCACTTCACAATGCTAGCTCATATGGCCACGTAGACGTGGCCGCTCTACTCATCCGCTACGGGACATCCGTCAACGCGGTTGATAAGTGGGGTTACACCCCTTTGCACGAGGCAGCTCAGAAAGGTCGCACTCAGCTGTGCTCCTTATTACTTGCTCACGGGGCCGACGCATTCATCAGAAACCAAGAAAGTGAGTGTTCGGTACTTCACTTTTGATATTTTCAAATTGTCATTCACCACAAGAGTGACTCCTGTCACCTGAGCTCTGGATTATAGTAAAATCGACGCTTGTCTGACAGCCTTCCAAGCCAGTAATACTGGTCACTTGTGGATTCTGGACAAACTGGGCGAAAATGGAAGTCAGATGTCTCACACTCACTGCTTTATCCACTCGCTGGTCCAATGCTTTTTAAATAGCGCTCTGCGAGTTGGTATATGAAAATATCTGTTTACTGGTAAAACACAGTCTTAGTCATGCAGACGTTTAGGTTGTTATCATCTAGTAATCTGGTTGCTGACGTTTTGTTTCATGATCAAGCAGCGACCGTGGGAAATTGATAAGCGGTAAACAGTTTTTCTTGTTGCACCATTGCACAGTTAAATCTAAGCGTTGCACATACGGATATTGAACTCATCCGTTTTTTTGTGGTACTTTCGGTCATTTTCATCTCATTTTGTACAGCTTACAGACGTTCTTTTCGATTTTTGAAATGCGGTCGTCGGTATATTTTCTTAAGCTTCTGCCAACATTCGTATAATCACCTAGACGAATAAAATTAACTGTCAACTGTAACAGCTATCCTCAAGCTTGAACAGAAACGAAGACTCCTGCCAGTCTTAAACATGTGGTTTATCGTTCTTTTTGTTGCGAAAGATTTCATACAAAACGTTTCGGACCACAAATGAGTCATCGAAAGTTAGAACGATTTCAACAGTATCATTCAACTCACGAAATGGTTCATAATCCTGTTAATGGAATGTCGTCAATAGTGCTTCTAAATTGAATGGGTAATAGCCGGTAACTTTTTCCAACAACACCAGTGATTGAAAGTGAATCCGATTAGTTTTCGTTGGTATACTTTATGGGTTTACTGTAACCGCATTGACGATATCACCCGATCTTCACAGAGGCAAAAAGAGAGGTGACTTGAAGTTTGACAGAAACAATTATTACATGTTGATTAGAGTGCGAATTTCGTTACGCCAGTTTGAACGCGTTTTGCAAATGTCAGCTTATTGTGTGGTGTGCTTTAAGCTTTTTGTATCACACTGATTGGATTGAAAACGACAGTCATCTGATAGATATTCCTTGAATGGCAACTTTTATACGAACGCTTCTTTTCACAAGACCTTTTTACCCAACCCGAATGACAATATTCGCATGTGGTTGGACACGTTGTGAATAACTGCGTGCAATCATTTCAATTGTGCATCTGTTTTAACGGCGGCTTAACCTATTGTCTATTGTCTTCCATTCGTTATGGTGCTCAAGTTTAGTATTAGTTCTTTATCTATATATTCACGCTCCACTTCAAAGTTATGGGGTTCAGCTGATCTTTCAAGCACATCTGATATTCTGACAGGCGAAGACGACTTTTCTGTGTGCTTGTTCTGTTAATAGATATAAACATCACATTTTTTTTTTGTCTCCAAACGGTACATACTGGATGTTAAACTAATGATAAGAGTCGGCGAAACAACATATTACCATTTTAAGGACATTTTAGTCACCTTAATGTTTACCGTACTCTCATGACCCTATACACGATTTGTGGTCGGTTCACTCAAACGATGTTGCCCATCCCTGTAGGACAATTGATTGCTATTTACCCATCGATTAATGTTAAATTCGTCTGCACATTGATTATTTGTCGACCGTATACGTGCCTAAAGGAGCGTAGTGAACGGAATAATAAAAAGATACAACTCATGCATTCAGTAAAATGCGTCTGGGCTGGAAAACGATCCTGAAGATCAGTATTGATGATGCATGGTTGTGTTGCTTCACCAGGATGACCAGTAATATGTTTTACGCATGTTTCGTTTCCCACTTTTGCGAGACTACCTACGTCATACTGAGGAACAGTAACGAGGGCTGATCTGTCCAGTCCTGTCTAGAACAGTCGATCGGATAGCGAAGGCGCGAATGGTATAGTGTAACAGTCTCATACGGAAGTGTATTGGCTTCCCAACCGCTCATGTATGAAACGGTTCTTTAGTTTTTGACTGTTGTGTAATTTTTGCGGTCTGTTGATCACGGACTATTCAAGGAAATTAAATTTTTACAGATGTTTTGTTAGTTTCTCCGATGTGTACCGTAAAATGAACGGACTAAATATGCAACGGTAAGCAGATAGTTTCAATTTAATCGGGGCAAAAATTCAATGTGGATTCATAATGAGAGGTTACATTCGCAGTACATCAATGGGAGAATTTTATTACAGCCTCGTGACTTCCTCTTCTAGTAGAGACCTTGAAGATTGTTTTTTGCATCTGCGATCTCTCGAAAGGGACTTTAGGGTTTACTTCGACTATTTGCTTTACTTGGAACTGTCTGGGCAATGAATTCACTTGTTTGCAGCACAAGAAAATAAACGCTTCTTCAATTAAAAAAACCCACGAGCTTTAGAGGATTGAATAATTGAAACAGATGCCAACGGTGTCAGTTCATGTAGCTGAAACAGCATGTAAAATCTCTTGCTGTACGTAGAAAGCTGACCTGCTCTGTATTGCCTTCCTCTTCTTTCGTCTTGTTGAACGAAGATGTAGCGACGTGAACCGTACACTACCGGATAATCAAAACTGATGAACAAGGTTAGTAAGTGCCACATGACGATTTTTGTATTTGCAACCACACATATTATTAGTTAGAATCACTCTTGGACGTCTCTGTACGTCTTACTTTAAGCGGGCCTGTTTCCTTGACTTTGTTGACTTTTTTCTTCAGCTTTAACTTTCAATACTTACGTTTCCATTCGTGCGGTTTTCTACTCCTGTATTCAACACTCGATCTGTCCATTCTTACACTGCTATCATGATCAGTCACAGCGTGATCCCTCGGTACAGTTAGACGCGAAACACATATGACTATGTATTTAAGGTCATATCAGCTACACACACACGTATGGACGCTTACCATTAATCATTTGCTGCCACATCGTGCTAAAGTTTCAGTACAGCTGGAGAGCCAAAATTAGTCGTCTTTGAATGCACAAAAGTGAGTATTGCGTTTGATTGGTAGAGCCCTCGCGAATTGTGAGATGCGTCTGTCTGTGGTACGGGACAAGGCAATAGATGCATCAGTTATGTCCACCTTGTGGTTTATCTCTTACGTGCACTTACAGAATGAAGGTAGATTTCGGTCCTGTGAAGCAACTGGTGAAGTGTGTTATCATATCGGATTGAAACAATTTTAGGATGTTTTCACCGAGACTGGTTAGAGGTCGATTAGTTCTCTCGATGTAACACTCACCACAGCCCGTTGGGAAAATTATATGAAATATGGTTTCATCAATTATCCTACTGAATGATACGGGCATTTGCACTGTACGTTGTATTTTGTGACGGATATCATAATAAACCCTTATCTTTTGCCATTGAAAATAACTTCATTTTGAATGAGTCACACTGCCGATTCGACTTCCGTTGGTTGCCTATATTCTGTCGTGACTTTATGATGTTCCAGTATTGAGAATGATTTTGTCTTGGTTAGATGTTACGAATTGGCGTAATTGGACGGAAACCAAACTGTTTCTAATCCTACTTACACACATGTGTAACGTTTAACTATTTTATGAAACACACCTCTCAACTGAGCATACTGCAATTTAGCCAATCGGCGGTTCCGTTTATGAAGCGAATTGGGTGGAAATTTGATCGACGCGAATAGTCTAGACTCCGGCCTATTTTTGGTGAGCCGCTGAGTAGGTGTGTGCTGTTTTCTACAGAAGTTCGATTTGGTGCTGAAGAAAACTATCCAACAAATAGGATAGACTCGTAGTACGACTAATTCGTGAGTAGCATGCAAGAAAGCTGCATAACGTTTTGAGGACCACTGTAAGCCATATATTTTTACTACGTACATAGTATACAGCTTCTCTAACTGTTCTTTTACAGTTTGATGTGGTAGCATCCGTATGCACTGAAAATGAGATGTATGTATCCAACTGTAGAAAACGTCCGCTTTTTCTAAACAACTCTCGTTAACAGCCCTGTCAATAATCACCTTTTTCGTGTCCAAGACTTCGAATACTTTTGGCGAGAGATTGCTGATGGGTGCGAAGGTGATCTGATATGGATATACTCGAAATAGACAGATCCATCTATTCGTCTCAAATTTTCTTCTCATGCCAACAAAGATTTAATATGTCTTAAATCCTCGATGTACTTCTAGTTGGAATATTTGTTCCATGTTGGACGTATTCACCAGTTAATGGAGTCGACCATGGCTCTGCCCTACTAATAACTGATTGAAACGATACGTCACCGATGAGATGAGCGAGAGTTATTTCTGACATCTGGGGATGACAGAAATTCGTCTGGTCTGAGATCTTTTGGTGCTTCAGAGATTATAACATCTTGACAGGCTGTTCTCTAGTTAGTCTGTCGTGTCTGACCGGTGGACATTTAACTAATTGGTTGAAAATACTCTCTGGTGTTCCATGCCTGTAAATATACTGTATATCGGTTAATCATCTCCTCCGCATACCTCATTGATATAATTTTTTTTCGATGTTCGTGTTTTGGGTGAGCTGGATGGGCTTGTGATTTTTGGGGGACTCGGCTACTTCTACCTCCGAATTGTGTTGAACCTACTAGTTTTGTCCGTTTGTATTTTGTTTCTTCGATTGTTACACCCTTCAGTCTGTAGTACTAGTTGTTGACATGTTGTGCTCACTTTTTTCTGAAACGACTCTTCTGTATCCATCATCTGGTTGTCGTTGTGCTTTTACTTATTTATATCTGGAACTATGGTAGACACTTCTAGCTGAAATTTACAATATACATTATTGTGAATTTCAGAGGAGTTCATTGTCGTTGTGTTGCCTTACAGTTGTATACTGAGAAAGTGATGGTGCGTTCTAACAATTACTCCATGATTTTTTCCTGCTTCTATCACCACAGACCAAATACCTATTGATCTGGCCACTGCGGATGACGTGAAATCTCTGCTCACGGATGCAATGCTTCATTCCAATTTCACTGTTACGACAGTGACAAAAGATACGCTTGCTTCTGGAGGTATATTCACTAGCGACTTGGCGACTGGGTCCGAAAACGCGATCAGTCTTAGTTTTCCTTCGCCTCAGACCGACTTGTCTACTCCCGACTGCATCGTCCCGGTCTGTTCTGTCGGTCCACGAGTCGAGGGTCAGGGTCAAGAATCTGCTGCTGACGGAATAGCCGTAGCCCAGCCTATCCCAATTCACACCTCCACCGCCTCAAATTCACTCTGCGCTCCGACAAGTATGAGTGGCTTCCGACTGAGCACTTCTGTCGCAGTGACATCCAGCCGCAACAACAATCTGTCTGTTTCCACTTCGACGGCTAGTCATCATGCACATTCTAAATTGACAGTGGCGAGCTTTTTGACAGCTTTGGATCTACAGATGTACATTGAGTTATTTGACAAAGAAGAAGTGAGCCTTATTTATGTTCGCGTTTTTTTAAATAAGAGAATGCTTTTATTTGCTGTTTTCCTCAGAACTCGTAGTACTTCACTGTTTGCCATTCTAACTGGTAATTGCGCATTCACGCGTTCCACTTCAAGTGACCTCGAATATTTCTACTATCCGGCTTTTTGCGGTCTGAGCATCCGACTCAGCTTGCGGGTGGTTCACTGGACCACGTGAAAATCAATACAGAGTGTAATTGTACACGAGGCCTTTGTTTCGTTGCAACAGCATGACAGCTTTTTACCTTGGAGAAGAGACGCAAACTTCCCATCCGACGACGTTATAGTGGATAGTTATTGTGTACTGTACTGCGTATTCACGACTGGTTTTGTTCCGTAGTTCGGATACCTGGTCCATCCAGGTGGAACGTGCATATAACTTCATTTTTCGTTGACTGTTATCCCGCCCGATGAGTATTGAGTGGGCTGATTGTGTGAGTTATGTGGGTGTTTTTCTATGCGGGTTTCAGAAAGCTGACTGATGATCCGGAGTACTAAAAACACGTTCGACGTTGGCTTGTCCAAATTTTCTCTATGACGGTGGAACGTCATCCTCGTCACATAGCAATTAGTCCAATTGCCAGAAAAGAAAATTTAGGATAGTTTAGTGGTCACAAGTTGTAAAAACCTTGGTTGCTCTAACCAAGAAGTACTATCTGCCGTTTTGAGAAATACGATACCATGTAAATGCTTCCAGATATAACAACGTACTTCCACTAGCCACGTGTCTGCATCCGTAAGGTTTTTATCCGCTTTAAAAATCGTTTCTGTTTTCGTATTAAATATATATCAATCAGTCGGTTAATGTTTTACTATCCGAGAGAATAGTAACTTAAGCTGTAATACGTTTACCTACGTCTTCCAGCTTCAGTCGTTCTATCCGGAGTTAGTTCCAATAGTTTTTTAATACTACATAATGTTTGGGAAAGTGGCTTCTAGTTTTCGAACTGGCTTTGCAATAATGATTTTTATCGTTGAGCTCACTGTCGTTGTTTTGAGCCACACAGCCTTTAACTACGTCTTGAACGCTTTTGCCGTATTCAATTCATATGTTATATTTGGCATCACACACCACTGCTTGATATGCAAACTGAAAATTCCTTCTTAGTACCATTAAACTTATTGATTTCGACTGACTCGGCGAAATCTGTTCGTAAATTATGAGAGATGAGTTTCGTGAATAGTAAATAATTTTACGCGTTGTAAAGAACTGACTGCTTGTTGTTGAGCGGTCAGCAAGCTGAAGGCAATTATGAAAGTATCCCAGCCTTTCTGGAGAGTAGACCATCTTTGATAGACAGTTATAACAAAATTGTCAACTGTATCTCTTTTGTTAAGTTGCTGTTGGGTCGTATCCTGATATATTGCGTATTACTGTGTCAAATAACGGATCCACGTAGGCTTTCGGACAGATGGTTGTTCAAATGAGCTGGAGAATCGAATAGGTTATTACGTCGCGTAGGTGTGTTTTTGTTTGTTTGTGTATATGTGCATACTACCCTACCACTCACAGATCGGATCATAAAAGTCTCCACTGCGACGCTCACAATCTTATTAATTTCTGTTTATGCTGGATACGGGATGTGTGAGTGAAACCGCAAGTGATGCGACACAAACCATTTGCGGTGACTTGTTCACACAGACTTTCTTCAGCTGAGGTCACTGAGACAGGTCAATCCGGAACAGGATGCCAACAATCATGTGCACGGTTTGCGTTTTTTGTTTGATGCTGTGTATCACGCTTTGATCTCTGAGATTGTTTGTACAATGTCCTTTCGTGTATCGTCTGTGACCTTGCTTATCATTTGCCTTCATCCTGGTCATCTTCAGGTCACCATGGACATACTGGCCGAAATGACCCATGCTGAGCTGAAAGAACTCGGCGTGACCGTCTATGGTCACCGCCATAAAATACTTAAAGGTTTGCAACGTTGGCGCATGTCTGCTACATCTTTTGGTCTTTCTAACGGTCTCCCACTTCCACCGTCCGCTGTTGCGCATCTGACAGTGGGCATACAAAATTTATCCCTTTCTGCCGTGACCGGTACAGATGCAACCTCTGTGTTGTCACCGGCGCTGATCCCTGACCTCACCGCCTCCTCCAATAATTCTCTTAGTGCGACAACGACTCATTTCCATGGAGTTGGTGTATCCGAAGCTACTCCAACAAGTCCAATGTACTTTCCTCCGGGGTCTTTGAAACAGACAGTGATGATTGAACTGGATCCGTCGGACCCGGAGTTCCGAGCGGTTGAAGAACAGGTAAGTAGTGGTTTCTGTTCAGCTCGTTCTGTATGGTACGGAAGCTCGTGATGGTTGAAAACAGAACGGCACGGTCTAACGGATTTCACATCAGAGGTTCGGACTGAGACGACCAAAGATGGCTAAGTAATAAAAGCTTTAACTGAGCCTGTCGAACTTAGTGAAGTTCCTGGAACGATGCAGGTGCATACCTGATGAACGGCGACCAATAAAGAGCTTCTGACAAATTTTTATAAGCAAAACATACTTCCTGTAGTATCATGATTTTACACCATCTCGATTCCTTAAACAGTCTGATATGCTGCTCGTTTCTTTCAAGTGCTTTTGACATTCTACGTCGTTCTGCGAATTCCACTAAGTTCTATGAGCACGACAAAGAAAACTTACAATTGAACTATCGTCTTCTAATTTCTATTGTTCAAATACTATGTTGTATACTTGAAGCTAACCGGTCACGCATAATTGATGAGCCGCAGCAACCACTCGACTGATTGTATTTCCGGTGACTTTCGGACCATAATTACATAACACTTTCAGGTATTGAAAATCTCTTATGATACCATCTAACATAGTTTGGCGAACAAGTTCGCTTTCAGTTATTAATCATCCATCTAGCCACGAAAGGTAATTGCAGTCGGCGAACTTACTTTGACTGAGTGTAAAATAATCTCCTTCGAAGCGTCATCATTATTTACAAGTAATTCACGAAAAGGGCTGGTGAGATATGTACGTGATCATATTGAGCTCAATAGACTGAATTTTCGATACTGTCAAAAGAAGACAAACGTTGCGGGATGTTAACGTTTCGATTTATCTCGTCAGCAGCATACTAAATACATACAGAATATATAACAAAGGCGCATGGCAACAATAGTTGAACAGAGTGAATTTTAGGGTCAAAAGGCCGCTACCAGGGGAGGTGGACAGTGTGAACCATCAATTTTTGCGCACACAACACTGAATTTCTTTGTTTGATCAGCACAGCTTCATCGATGGCCAGAATTTTGGG